>CAUYON010106409.1:0-10066 GCA_963573935.1 Arctocebus calabarensis | reverse complement strand
GTGTTCTGATCATGAAAGGATGCTGGATATTATCAAAAGCTTTTTCTTCATCAATTGGGAGAATCATATGGTCTTTATTTTTTAATTTGTTTATGTACTGGATTACATTTATAGATTTATGTATATTGAACCAGCCTTAAGATCCTGGAATAAACCCCACTTGGTCATGGTGTATAATTTGTTTGATGTGTTGCTGGATTCTGTTTGCTAGGCTCTTATTTAATATTTTTGCATCAATGTTCATTAATGATATTGGTCTGTAGTTTTCTTGTTGAGTCTTTTCCTGGTTTAAGAATCACAGTGATATTTGCTTCACAGAATGTGTTGGGTAGTATTCCATCTTTTTCTATATTTTGGAGAAGTTTGAGTAATATAGGTACTAGTTCCTCTTTAAAGGTTTGGTAAAATTCTGACATGAAGCCATCTGGTCACAGGCTTTTCTTTTGAGCATAAATATTAATTGCAATCTCATATTGAGTATTCCATTTGAGGGAGATTTTTCATAGCTGATGCAATTTCAGAACTTGATATCAGCCTGTTCAACATTTCCACTTCATTCTGGCTAAGTCCAGGAAGGTGGTGTGCTTCCAAGTATTAGTCAATTTCCTTCAGATTTTCATATTTCTGAGAGTAAAGTTTCTTGTAATATTCATTAAGGATGTTTTGAATTTCTGAGGAGTCTGTTATTTCATCTTTACCATTTCTGATCGATGAAATTAGAGATTTTACTCTTTTTTTCCTGGTTAGGTTAGCCAAAGGTTTATCTATTTTATTGACCTTTTCAACAAAACAACTTTTTGATTTATTGATCTGTTGTATAATTCTTTTGTTTTCAATTTCATTTAATTCTACCCTGATTTTAGTTATTTGTTTTCTTCTGCTGGATTTATAGTTGGAATATTCTTCCTTTTCCAGTTGTTTGAGATTTCCCATTAAGCTGGCAATTTCTTCTCTTTCCATTCTCTTGAGGAAGGCTTGCAGTGCTATAAATTTCCCTTTTAGGACTGCCATTTCAGTATCCCAGAGGTTCTGATAATTCATGTCTTCATTGTCATTTTGTTCCAAAAATTTGGTGACTTCCTTCTTAATCTCGTCTATGACTCATCTATCATTCAGCATAAGGTTATTTAGCTCCTATGTTTTTGTATGAGCATGCAGATTCCTGTTATTGAATTCAACTTTTATTGCATGATGGTCCAAGAAGATGCAAGGAATCATTTCTATTCTTTTAAATTTGCTGAGATTAGACTTGTGACCTAAGATGTGATCGATTTTGGACTATGTTCCATTGAAAAATGTGTTCAATTTTATTAGGATGAAATGTTCTTTAGATGTGTGTTAAATCTAGATATTAAAAGGTTAAGTTTAAAAGTAAAATTTCTTTACTTAGCTTCTTTTTGGAGGATCTATCCAACACTGCTAAAGGAGTATTAAAATCTCCAACTACTATAGAGCTGGAGGAAATCAAGTTACTCATGTCTATTAGAGTTTTTCTTATAAATTGAGGCACATTCTGGTTGGCTGCATAAATATTAATTGATCATCATATTGAGTATTATCTTTAAGAAACATGAAATGTCCATTTTTTATCCTTCCTTACTTTGGTTGGTTTAAAGCCTATTGTATCTACAAATAAGATTGTAACACCTGCTTTTTTCTGTTTTACATTTGCCTGGAATTTACATGACCATCACTTCACCTTGAGTCTAAATTTATCTTTTAAGGTAAGATGAGATTCTTGTATACAGCAGGTATCTGGCCAGAGTTTTTGTATCCAGTCATCCAAACTGTGTCTCTTTCTAGGACAATTTAAACCATTCATATTAATTGAAAATATTGATAAATCTTTAGCAAGTCCAGTGGACGTTTTTAATCCTTTCATCACTTTGGAAGTTGGAATTTGATTAAAAGTTTCTGAGTAAGTTTACTTTTGTAGTGGAGGATTACGCTGGTCATTATGGAGGACAGGTCTGAGAATATCCTGGAGAGCTGGTTTAGTTATAGCAAATTTATTCAACATGTGGATGTCATTAAAGTATTTAATTTATCCATCATAAATGAAACTCAGTTTACCTGGGTACAGGATCCTGGGCTGAAACTTCTTTTGTTTTAGGAGAGTAAAAGTCAATGACTATTGTCTTCTAGCTTGAAAGTTTTGATCAGCGAGATGTACAGTTATTCTAATACTCTTCCCTTTTTAGGTTATGGATTTCTTACATCTGGCAGCTTTTAGAATTTTCTCCTTCATATTAACTTTAGTGAAATTAATTATGATGTGTCTGGGGGATGTCTTATTCAGGTTGAGTCATGCTGGGGTTCTAAAACTGCTATCTGAATTTCAGAATCTCTTGGCATGTCTGAAAACTACTCTTTCATAATCTCATAAAGAAGGGACTCTTTGCCTTGTGACGCCACTTCGTTTTCAAGTATCACTCTAAAGTGAATATTGGTTTTCTTCGAGTTATCCCAGAGCTGTCTGAGAGAATAATCCATTTGTGCCTTCCATTTCTCTTCTTTCTCCATTTCTTCCATTTCTCTTCTTTGTAGGTTTGGGAGTGTTCAAAAGCATTGTCCTCAATGTCAGAAATCCTTTCTTCTGCTTGCTCCATTCTGTTGCTGAGGGATTCTACTGTGTTTCTCAGATCTTTGAGGGCTGCAACTTCTTGTCTCAATGTATCAAAATCTTTGGTCATTTGGTCTTTGAATTCCTTGATTTCTTGAGACAATTTTTGAAATGCACTCTGAATTTCTAAATCCAACTTTTCCTCTATTTTGTTAATCTTGTCTGCAATCCAAATTCTGAATTCGATTTCTGACATCTTAGCCATCTGTTTATGCATAGGATCCTCACTTGTGTCCACCAAATTATTCCTTGGTGGGGTTGACTTAGTCTGGTTGTTCATGTTTCCAGAGCTTTCCCGTTGATTCCACCCCATGATTAATTTTATACCATTTGGCTGGATGACTAGATAAGGACAATTTGGGCTGGGAGTTCTAGTAGTAGTGATTGACCAGTCCTTTGCTTGAAAGCTTGTACTGGTATCTGTACCTTTTCCCCTATAGTTTTGCCAAGGACTCATAGAGTGCTACTGCTTATGAAACTGGGGACCTTCTTGGTGTGGTGGGGTTAAGTGGCTCTGTCTTATTTTCAGCTGGTCTTTGTCTTACCCTAGAGAATCTGTTACTTTGGATTGAAATCTGAGCTTTTTGTTTGTGTCCTCGGGGTCTCAGGTCACCCCAGCAGGCTTGATGTGCATTCTTCAACCTCTGGAGCACTTCTTGAACTAGCTCTTGGCAGCCAAGAGCCGTTGCTGGTGACAGGAACTTAGCAGGTAGCTGCAGTTAGGTGAGGGAGCAGCAACCACAGCCCCAAGCAATAGTAAGAACACTTTTTCATGCATCCTACATCTTTCTTTCTCTGTTGCAGATAATTTTTCTCATGAACAAGTACATATTAATAGTGAATCATTATAATACCTGAGGACACCTGTTGAAAACTGAATACACCTAGTTGAAACATTTAGAAATTCAAAGGGCCAAAAACTCGTAGAAGATGATAATTTTTCTCAACAATATTGTCTTTTTGGAAGTATAATTATGTTTCTAAGAAACTTTTGTAACTGCAATGAATATTGCCTTTCAAATCCTTTATGGTTTTATATAGAGGAATCAAAATCATAAAGCTGAGAGAACCAAATGTTCTTTTTGGGACATGATGTTTTTTCTTTTAAGAAGGTCTTTTGGTGAATTTACTTTCTTTATTCATGGACTAAGAATTATGGAACATTAGAAGCCGTGCAAGTCCATCAGTGGAATTAAAGTTTTGCTCAAGGTCACACAACTCCTTAGCACGACTAATTTGAACTCTTAGTTCTTAACCTCAGACCAGTAATATTTTGATGACTTTTTGGTCATAAAAGTCAAGTAAATCACGTTTTTTTAGACAAACAAATTTGTTAAAAGAGTTATGTATCTCAAAAGCGATTTCTCAAACAAATCTTACAAATTTCCATTATACAGATGGGAAAAATATGGCAAAACTAATTAAAGATAAAGGTTAAACAGAGTTCTCCAAGTCAAATGTAACTGGACTCCGTGTTATGTTGCCTTTCAAAGTGTCCAGTCAGAGTGTCTATTATCAGAGCTGAAATATTTAGTAACTACATAATTAATCCAAATATAAACAAACACCTAGGTAAAAAATATAATACAGAGAGGTCACAATTTGTCAAGATTTATATCTTTTGAGTCTTTTTGCCAATCTATTTGCTTCTTTGATAACACAAGTCTGAATGGAAAATATATTACTGCTCATTTAGTTGTGTTAATATCTTCTGTTTACATTATTTGCTTTTTTACTGCAATGATAAAATTAATATTTAAATTTTATTATGCAAACCTTACTTACTCATACGAAATTGCCAAGTGTCTGCTTAACATTAAAATCTTGGCAAAATCACAGATTCATGCAGCATCTGCAGTCCAATTTTCTTTGCTTAGGCCTCTTCTATCATCGGTAGTGTTTTGAAAGGCAGCCTGTTAGCTCTTCATCTGCATCATTGACAGAGCTAAGTTTCAGATGCTCTCCTGCATTTGTTTCTTCATAAATCATTAGAAAAGGCAATTTTATTTCTGAATCTGTTAACCTATTCCTAAATGCTCCTGATTCCTTTAGCAAGTGGATATAGTAGATGAGGGTGAATAAGGACTAGTTTTAAAAACTCAAATCCAGTCTTTGATCAAATTCCTTAATGTTAAATGCAATGTCTGCACTTTGGGAATGAGAAGAAAAACATTTGCTTAAAATAATAGCCATTATCTGTGCGTTCTGAATGTATTGATAATGAGCACAATAAATGCCATAGAGATAGTAAGCTGACTGGATAAGCAGCCAAAGATGCCAGTTGCTTATATCAGTACAGTTTGTCTCTTTCAATTTATTTTCACACAATGACCAACTTTTTATTTCCTATAGAATAAAATCAGTGTATCTTAGTAGGGGTGTTATGTTTCGAAAAATAATAGATTTCTGAAACAGTTTGGTCAAATTTTGGGTTTTGACTGGGTGACTTGCCCATCTAGATCCATGTAAAAATGGTCAAATCTGTCATGCAAGTTCATATGAGAACAGGGCTGAGAGTTAAGAGAAGTTTGTAAGAGGAGTTATGAGAAACAGCTTACCAATTCCATTACCTTTCAGTCCTTTTCATTTATTTTCTTCATGGTACTTTAGGATTCCTGGTGAGTTTGAAAATGTTTTTGATTTTGCTTTTTCATGTCAAAAAATGTAAAGGATTTATTAAAATGTAGTCAAATAAATCAAGCATATTTGCTGATTCTCAAACATGCCTGAACAAATACTTGAGTTGGGTGACTTCTCCATTGTGCAGCTATTGACCAAGTCAAATTAAGAATGGAGGATTCTTTTCTTTTATATTGGCAGAAAAGCCCATTAGTCAGATTCAGTGATTTATCGAAGGCAACACAGTTATTTTGTGTAACTCCTGTTAGTCGACTCTTATTAATCAAATAGAATGTGACATTTAAATATACAATGGATAAACAACTGCTTGGATTTGTGTGTGTGTGTGTGTTTTTGGGGGGGGGGGCTGGTTTCAAATGCAGAATGCAAGTAATTTTTTGTAAAAGGAATTTTTCATTTTAGTTCTTCTTATATAGTTTCATTGGGCTAGGTTTTAGAAAAGGTACATGAGACCTTAGTAGATTCTTAGAACCTAGGCTTGCTAAGAAACTAGATACTATGACTATTACTGTCAATCTTATTTGAACTCTATAAAGTGCTAATTAATGTTCTCCTTCTGTTCAGTTTCACCATATGTGCTTTTATTAATACTCTTTATCTTGAATAGTCTCCCATTTCATCAGTTTCACCCTTTCTGTCTTCATCACTTCTGGCTATGCCTGTCTTCAATGAACATTTTCCTATAAAACTCACACTGAAAACTTTCCTTTTGCTTCACATTGTCTTGGATGATTTTAACTATGCTTATGATTTCCAAACGTATATTTTTCTCTACCCCTCACTCGTAGGCTTATTTAACCTATCCATCAATTTATTTAGAAGATCTCAAACATACCCTTCCAAAAATCTGTTCCATATCAAGCCTGTTTTTTTTTTATGCTGATAAAATAAGGAACTTTTAAATAATTTACATGAGAAATGTTAGAGATGGCTTTGACTTCTCCCTCAGCTGCCTTTGATGCTCATTTTGTTCTTTTTTTCCCCAGCCTTGCTGTTTTCTACTTAATGTCCTGTAGACCACAGTTGGTCCACCCATATGCCCTCAATACCTAGACCACAGAGTATAGACTGCACTCTTCTGCTAATGCGTTCAGCTTTCTTCCCCTTTTATTGCTTCTGTCTTTTAAAATTCATCTCTGATTTAATCTCATGCTTGGTCTTTAATCAATTGTTTTTAAAAATCAGCTATTGTGCATGGTTATATATATGGCAAAACCATATAGTTCTCCACATCATGAGTTGCCTGAAAGTTCTAGCAATCAAGAAGAATATTCTTACTTTTCCAATGATGAAAATTATAAGCCTTCACCAGGCCTCTCAAATTCCTTAATCCTTGTCTTTCTAAATAAATGACTCTAGACTTCTATTTCTGAGAAAATAGAGACCTTCAGGTAGAAACTTCTCAATTTTGTCACTGCACCACTGAACTCTCCAGTACCTCTTTTCAACCCTCACTGCTTCCTTCTCTCAGTACCTGTCTGTATCTGTTCCTTAAATAGTCACATGCCCAGAGTTCATTCAAGCAGCAGAACCCAACAAAATTGTTAGTACATATTTTTAACTAGATTGTTCTGTATCCACGTCTGTCCCTTCCAAAAGCTTTCCTTGAATTATTTGATGAATTTTTATAGAGAAAGATGATCAAATCCCCCCTTACAAACTAATCTCCCTGGCTCTCTCTCCTTTTGAATAGTCAACATGTTTGAAAATATAAAAAGTGCTGAATGCAATTAACATAGGAAAGGAGTGACCTCAGGGGAAGTCTTGCTTTTTACTGCTTGCTCTTCTTCCAAGGTTGTTCCCTCATAAGTTGTGGTTTAGTTTTTCACTGATGTTTTAGTTCTACTGAACTGAATGGGTCACCTGTAAAGTAATATTACAACTTCTTCAACTTGTTTAGGAAAACAATACCTTGTAATATTTAAGAGAATATTTTCATGGCCGGGTCTTATTGAACAAGTTAGAAAAATTATAATTTCTTTTACCAAAGGGGATTAAATAATTATACACAAAATATTCAGAAGGATAAGATTTATTACTTTTCAAAGGCTATACCGTAAGCATGATGATGTATTTTAATAAATCACTGTCTATGTATGGTCTGACATAGTCTCTCCTTTTCTCATCCTCTAAGGTAAAATAATTGCGAAAATAAATTTAAGTATACCATAACTTCTTCAAACTTAACTCCCATGCTGCTGCCTGAGAAATCATACTAAAACTCAAATATGGTTAAGACATCTCAGGCTCAGAACCCATTTATGTCCCTCATAAACCTCAGAATAAATTTAAATTATTCAGCATGACCTACTAAGTCCTTCAGATGAAGCTTTGCTTAATCGTCAACACCTTTTCTTACTCCCAACTCTTGCTACAGCAAGTGACTTGCAATATAGAAACAGCCTGTGTTCTTCCACATTTTCTGATCTGCAGATTCTTAGCTTATTTTTTAGGTAAGTGAATGAAAGGGACATTATTTTCTCTGAACTATTGCTCACACCATTCTCATCCAATCTCCCTCCACAGTGATATCTTTGCTTTTGGCTCCCTCCCTCAGCTGTGTGGATTAATGTAGGGAGTGAACTGTGGGCAGCAGGGCCCCCATGGCCTGGGGAGGCATTCAGGGAATGACCCTCCAGCTGCTTCTCCCTTAACAACATTCTTTCCACCTGCCAGAAGTCACTGTAGCCCATGCATACTTTCTTTATTATTGGTAAGCACACAGTTTTTCCTCTGTAGGGATGATCTCTACCCCATTTGCTAAGATTTACTCAACATTGTTAAGACACTGTATAAATAAAGCTGCTTCCATGGTTCAGGTGCTGGCTGAGGCCATCAGCTCTGTCAGTCCTTCCAGCCCCATCCTATCTCTCGTCTCATGTGTATTTTACGTGTCTTGTATCCTCATTTCCCACCATGTGCACTCAGGTTACTTCTCCCTCCACAATCTCTCTCTCTAAGAGAGAGATTAATATGTGTCTCTTTTTCTTTTCCCAAACTCTCTGTTTCCTTCATCCATCATTCTACCACCAAAAGAATGATTTCTTAAATATAAGCCATATTAATCTATGCTTTTCCTGAAACTTATGTACTAGGTTGCCATTACTTAGAAAACTTTGTACCATGTTCTTGGCACTCCAATCAAAATGCTCACAACCCCCCAGACTTCCAGCTGCTTTACCAGTGTCAGCTTACAACATGTCCTTATGCCCCCAGAATATATGTTAACCCAACAATTCAAGTCCCAAGTTCAAATTATTCACCATTTCCCTGAGTACTTTCTCATCTGTCATTGGTTTATGTTAAAATGTTATTAATTTTTTAAAATTCATTTCAAATACTACCTGATTTCCAAACAAGCAAGCCTTCTACGATCTCTCAGCTGAGTAGAGATAATATTTATTTTTTTAATGACATGCTATGTTAGGTATTTTATTTCCATTTTAATCTTTCTATTTATCAACTCTTTAAGGAATTTGGACTTACTACCATAATCTCTGTTTCTGGAAGAGTGGCTGATACCTAGTCTTTTCTTGTTTAATGTTGGAGAGGAGAGAAAAATAGAGAGAAAGAGACAGAGAGAGAATAAGAAAATCAGAGGAAGAAACATAGACAGAGAGAAAGAAATTGAAGCTATAAAATAATGAAATTAATGTCCCTGAGTTTGAAGCTACAAAAAATTGAAATAAATGGCCCTAGGAAGCTTCACAGAACAAAATTCATTTAATTTTAGCATATAATTTTAGAAGATATGCTTTCATAGAGTTAATTAATTTAAATTTCACAACAATCCTACAGATTTTCTCTCTATATAAAATTAAGATGGGCTTACAAAATGTTTCAAAATACCTTTTTCTTTTTTTCCTAAGGAGCTTTTTATAGTATGGCTCTGAGCTATTTCAACTGACTATACTTCTGACACCAAATGTGTGGGGTTATATTCCTCACACCAACCAATTGTCTAACTACAACTTGATTCAGTTCTGTACTCACTACCCAGAGTTGGTGTGGACCCCACTGGATTACAGGCTCAGTCTCACTACAGACTTTATCCTGGGACAAGAGTATCTCTGACTGACTGATTATGAAGTTCCCATACCCCCTTCTCAGTTTCAGTAATTTGTTAGAACAGCTCGTAGAACTTATGGAAACAGTTTACTTACAAGTCACAGTTTATTATAAATGATATAACTACACAGAAGCCAGGTGGCAGAGGTACCTAGGATAAGACATGGCTGGGTGAGGCAGTGTAGATGCAAGGAGTGTTCGTGGCCTCTCTAGGTGTGCTGCCCTCCTAGCACCTTTCATGGGTTCACTAGCCTGGAAGCTCTCTTAGTTTCACTGTTTAGGAATTTTTGTTCAGGTCCCATTACATAGGATTGATTGATTAAATCATTGGCCATTGATGAGTGAACTCAACCACCAGCCACCACCCAGGTCAGGAGGCAGAGCCAGAATTTCTAACTCATTAATCATGTTGTTGATTCCTCTGGCAACCAGCCCCTAGCAAGTGTCACTGTTGTGCCCGAATTTCAGGGTCCCCCCCAGAAGAAACTCACACCAGGCGCACCGATGCAAAAACAAAGGGTGGAATTTATTACAAGTTTAAACTCGGACCATTCAGCCCCGCCTAAGTGGCTGGTTGCTCTGAATGACCCCACAGGGAGGGGCTGAGGTATTTTTATTGTGTACCAAAAGGAAGTTGGGAGGAGGGAATACCAGAAGGGGAGTGGGATAAGGGAAGGGTGGAACAAGGATGAGTCCAGGTGTCTCTTCACTTGCTGATTGGATACCTCGGTGGTG
>CAUYON010106408.1:0-14609 GCA_963573935.1 Arctocebus calabarensis | reverse complement strand
TTGAGTCATGCTGGGGTTCTGAAACTGTCTGCTATCTGAATTTCAGAATCTCTTGGCATGTCTGGAAAATTCTCTTTCATAATCTCATAGAGAAGAGACTCTGGGCCTTGTGATGCCACTTCATCATTTTCAGGTATCCCTATGAGGCAAATATTGGTTTTCTTCGAGTTATCCCAGAGCTGTCTGAGAGAATGATTTGTTTTTGCCTTCCATTTCTCTATCTCTTTGTCAGGTTGGGAGCATTCGATAACTTTGTCTTCCATGTCAGAAATCCTTTCTTCTGCTTGCCCCATTCTGTTGCTGAGGGATTCTACTTTGTTTCTCAGATCATTGAGGACTGCAATTTCTTGCCTCAATGTGTCCAAATCGTTGGTCATTTGGTGTTTGAATTCCTTGAATTCTTGAGACAATTTTTGAAGTGCACCCAGAATTTCTAAATCCAACTTTTCCTCTATTTTATTGATTTTGTTTGCAATCCAAATTCTGAATCCAATTTCTGACATTTCAGCCATCTGTTTATGCATAGGATCCTCGCTTGTGTTTGCCAGATTATTCCTTGGGGGGGTTGACCTAGTCTGGTTGTTCATATTTCCAGAGATTTTCTGTTGATTCTGCCCCATGATTAATTTTACACCGTTTGGCTGGATGAGTAGATAAGGACAATTTGGGCTGGGAGTTCTAGGAATAGTGATTGACCAGTCCTTTGCTTAAAAGCTTGGACTGGTGTCTGTACCTTTTCCCCTAGAGTTTTGCCAAGGACTTGTCCAGAGCCACTGCTTGCCAAACTGGGGACCTTCCTGGTGTGGTGGGGTTAAGTAGCTCTGTCTTATTTTCAGCTGGTCTTACCTAGAGAATCTGTTACTCTGGGTTGAAATCTGAGCTGTGAAGGAATACCGCAGTTAAGTCGCCGCACCCCCCACAGGCAACAATTGAAAAAGCCAAATCAAACCTTCCCACTACCACACACCCAGGGTACCACTTTGGAAATTCCTCGGGTGATTAGCCCAGCTGAGGAGGTCCCAATCAATTGTCCCAGCCAACACTGATCTCAAATCGAAGAGTTAAAAAAGTCTCTGGGAACTAAATACAGGGATCCACTGGGAGCTCTTGTATAATTCACTTTAATGGTTTGTGAGCTCAGGACGGCACACCCCCAGCCAGTAAATTAGTCGGGTAAGGTTAACGCCTCCTTGCCAATCTTGCCTCTCTGTCACACCCAGTTGGTGGTAACAGTTGTGATCCAGTTTCCTCCAATGAGCAGATGCTCTAGAGGTTTGCACCTGCCTGGGTCACAGTGAGGTCTGTGGCTCCACAACCAGTCTGCTACTCCCTGTCATTGTTTGCCAGGGGGAGGTGAGGCCTGACAACCTGAGTACTTGCTAGGGGCTGGGGCGATTCACTCAGTTCCAGCCCTGTCCCTGATTGATGTTGCTGCTGAAACAGAACAAGTTCACAGAATTTATTTCTGTCAAGGCTATTTTCCCTGATCAGACTGGAGCTGCAAATGGGTTTTACTCAGTCTGTGAGTTCCAACCCTTTGTCTCAGCTTTCATCCTCTGAGAGCCAGGTTAAGCAAAGCAGCCCCTCTGCAAGTATTCTAATCCTGGCTGTGTCCGGCCGGTACTGCCTCAGGCAAATCCTTCATGTGCCTTGGTTGCCGTCCATTCTGCTGGCACCAGAGAAGCCACCCGCCTCCCCCAGCTGCCCAGAAGACTGGGAGTGTCTCCTCAAAACATCCCCAGGGTTTTAGCTCTCCTGCTACTGTTTCCGGAGCTGGTTGCTGGAGCCAGCTGCCGTTTAGTGCCTCAGGAGACCTTCCCACCAGCCAGGTCTCCCATCTCACCAGTCCGAACCGGAAAACCAATACAGTTCAACAACAGTCTGCGCCTGTCCACACCCCTCAAGAAAGTCTCCAAGAATCTGGACTCTGTGGGGAACAGGCCTCCAGACCTCAGGGTGAGAGTGGAGGGGAACACCAGGAACACCAACTTGCAGGTAGAGAGTATACACAGTTTTATGTCTGGCTGGAGAGCGTCGCGGCACCCTAGTAGCTCAAGGAGGTCTGGTTTTTAGAGGATCTCTCCCGTGGGGTAGAGTGGGAGGACATCCGAACTCTGCTTACTTGTTTGTATGGAGGTATGAAGTATACTGTGAACCTCTCTCATGGGGGAGGGAATTCCCGTCCACTTGGTGATGTGCTCTGTACCTTTTTGTTTGTGTCCTCAAGGTCTCAAGTTGCCCCATCAGGGTTGATGTGCGCTCTTTGACCTTTCCTTTTGGCTCAGATCCAAACCATTGGCTTTCTTGCTGAGTTTCTGTCCTTTAACTCTCCTTCTGGACGGGAACCTCTGCGGAAAGCTGGCTACAGATTGATATCTTGGCTCCTCCCCCCCCCTTTTTTTTGAGAGAGAGTCTCACTTTGTGGCCCTCGGTAGATTTCCATGGTATCATATCTCACAGTAACCTCAAACTCTTGGGCTCAAGCTATTTTCTTATCTCAGCTTCCTGAGTAGCTGGGACTACAGGTGCCCACCACAACTCCCGGCTATTTTTTTTAGAGATGGGGCTTGCTCTGAATCAGGCTGGTCTTGAACCTGTGAGCTCAGGCAATCCACCTACCTTGGCCTCCTAGAGTGCTAGGATTATAGGCATGAGTCACCACTCACAACCCAGAAAAATTATTTTGGTAAATGTGCAATAATAAATGTATGCATTATTTGCCTTTTTTTTTTTTTTTTTTAGAGACAGAGTCTGACTTTGTCACCCTTAGTAGAGTACTGTGGTGTCCCAGCTCACAGTAACCTCCAGCTCTTGGGCTTAGGTGATTCTCATGCCTCAGCCTCCATGTAGCTGGGACTACAGGTGCCTGACACAACTCGCAGCTTTTTTTTTTTTTTTTTTGTAGTTTGGCCAGGGTGGGGTTCAAACCCGCCACCCTTTGTATATAGGGCTGGCATCCTACTCACTGAGGCACAGGCACTGCCCCTATTTCCATTAACTTGCTACTTCTAAAATCATGTTTAGGTCTTAAGAAATAATTGTTCAGGAATTACTGATACAAATATTATATTTTAATTACACATACACACAAAGTTGATAGAAATATGCTCTTCATTTTACAAACCATTAGTGGTAGATGAACCTACAAAGAAATCAAAATACAATAGGCTGATGTGCATCTCTGTTTCATAGGTCTTTCGGCAGATGTTTACTTTATTCATGATTATGTTAATGCTACTTGCAACCAGTCCATATAAATAGGACTCAGTGTCAGCTATATTAGCACAAAGTATTATTTTTATTGGCCTCATTTTCTGTGTATTTATGATTCTTCATCCCTAAACAGCACCTGAGTTATGCAAATCTGCACATAATACATCCAAACACATCAGGATTCCTAATAATTCCATCTTCACAGAGATGTTTTTCCCAGACTCTCTGCCTTGCTGAGTCAGATCAATTTGCTAATTATCTTCCTAGATAATCATCCATGGAATTCCCCCTTCGCCACTCCCTGTACTAGATCTCCCATCTTCCTGGATTACATAGATTCTCTCTCTTTCTCTTTTTTTTTTTTTTTTTGTTTGTTTGTTTGTTTGTTTACTCCCTGCTTTGGGAGGACCTACATTTCAGTAGACTCCTAGAAAAGGATGCATGCATGGTGTTTTTTTGTTTGTTTGTTTTCATTCACATCTCATATGTCTGAAAATGTCTCAGTTTTTACCCCTTTCACTTGGTTGATTGATAGTATAGAATTATAGATTGGAAATAATTTGCACTGGAAATTTTCAGGATAGCCTTTTTAGTTTTCAGTACTGCTAAGAAATTCAATATCAACCTGATCCTTTTCTTTTGAAGGAAACATATTTTATTTCTCTCTGGAAACGTGTATGATCTCATAGTTCAGGTGTTTCTCACTTAGATAAATGAAACTACTACCTTATGTGCTATCAATGGTCTCTGGCCCAGGATTTATCTGTTTTGGCCCTCTCAAATTATTTGCTGAATTGTAAGGAGAAGTCAAAGGTGTTCATGTCACATTAGAAAAAAAGAAATCAGTGACCTCAGAAGCAACACTTCCTGGTTAGAGCTCTAAATAGTACTTGCATCAATTCTCTGAACCACCTTAGTCCACCTCTCTAGGTTGCTACCTTGGGAGAGAGGACTTCATTTTTATTGACCCATTCAAATAAAATTGAATTAGAGGGTAATGTTCTACTTGTTTGGGACTGACTATATATAAATAATTTAAGCTTAATAATAAGGGAAACTAACATGTTATTTAGATTACTAGTTCATGGTGACGAAAACAAATTACATGATCATGACAACTTTGAGTGCCACTTTTCGAAAAAAACAATTCAGAAAAAATTTTAAAAACAGAAGAATAAAATTATAAAAGAGGTCACACAGATCTTTACCCAAGATATTTGCTTTTTGTTTTTTTCTAAATTATACCTCCAAAATTATGGATTTTATACATGCTTTCAGAACCCACAGGAATTCAATCAATGCTCAGGGCAATGAATTAAAAGATATGCTATGGATCTCTTTGAGATTCAATATTATTTATTAGTTTATTTACAATGATCTTTTAAGAAAATTTACACTAAGGATTTGAAATGTACCCAGGACTTTTAATCCATTGTTGTCTGTGTTATATAGCATAACATAAAGGTATTAAACCATATGTATTATCATGATGACTTCTTCGAGCAAAAATGTGAACTCTGCTTTCTCCATTGTTTCTGACAGATTTTTTAATGCATTTTATTTTCCTATGCTTTCAATGACATCTTTATGTTCATGAGATAACATTAAGGAGGTTATTCTATAAGAATTTTCTAGTTAACCAAAGAGGAACCCTTTTTAAAAAGTGAACAAGGCCAAGTACAATGGCTCATGCCTGTAATCCTAGCAGGCCAAGGCAGGTGGACTGCTTGAACTCACAAGTTCAAGACCAGCTTGAGCAAGAGTGAGACCTCATTCTAAAAATAGCCGGGCATTGTGGTAGGTGCCTGTAGTCCCAGCTATTAGGGAGACTGAGGCAAGAGGGTAATTTAAGCCCAAGAGTTCGAGGTTGCTGAGAGCTATGACACCATAGCACTGGGGGCATCAAAGTGAGTCTCTGTTTCAAAAAAAAAGTGAACAAGTACTATGTGGCAGGCATTGTAGTAGTCATCTTCATTTGTCTACATCACAATTTCTTTCTTGACTTCTATATGGTAAATATTCTCATCCAAATTTGAAAACTTATTTAAAAACTAAATCTAGGAACTGAGTAAATTTCTCCTCCTTCCAAAGTTATAAATGTTAGTATCAAAATTTACATACATGTTTTATTCTAACAAATTCTTATCTGATTTTGATGAGTAGGTATGATGATATTTTCTTATCTGCCAGCAATAAAAATATTCAAGAATTTAAACCATTTTCCCTCTATAGGGAACAAAAATACATGCTATAAAAAGATTGCCTTAAAAACTTTACAATAATAAAAACATAGAAAAATCTTTAACAATGTTAAATGGCTAGATACATCAAAATTACGATAGAAAGAATTTCTGTTTTAGCTTCTGGGTTTGAAATTGGATGACCAATTAATTCAGATAAGACCCTGGTTAAAGATCGAAACCAAAAAAAATTATTTGACTCCACAAATTCTAATTAAATAAAACTGTAGATGTAATTACCTGAATTATAGGTATAAGATATCACCTAAAAGTTCAACAAATTCCTGAGAAATGGAAAGCAAATTGTAATATTTCTCTATAGAAATAGGAGAGAGAGAATGTACTCTGTAAGGCCAAAGTTGCCCAATCTGTCCTCTGAAACTTCAGAGGCAGCAGGTGTACTGGAAGTTAGGAGTGAAATGTGGGTCTGAAAATACTGAAATTAACTGAAGATCTGTGTATAGAACCATGAGAGCAAATAAATGCCTGCCACCCCTACTTGGACTTAGGCATCAGGCATTTACCCTAGCCTTATATCAATCCTAACTGACACCTCTCTAAAGAAGTTATAAAGAAAGCTAGTGTAGATGTTAGTTCCTCAGAATAATATTCTCCCTGTTCTGACATTTAAAGGTCTGTAGTCTGATTCGCAGGTCCCCATTTCCTCATTCTATCTATCAGATGTAGGTGCAAAAAGAGAAACTTCTCTGGGTTTTTTAAGCAACACAAGATTAAATAAAGGGAATCAGGTGATTACAAAATAAAAGGAAGTAATAGAGCAGCATTATCTACAACTGGCTTTCATAAATGACGTGCAGAATAATACAGGACTGATCCATAAGAACAGCTGCTACTTCCACAAGCAGAGCTGGGAAAACTCCTGAGCTCCTGAACTCACAGATTAGAAAACAGACATCAGTAAAGAGAGGTTTCACACGTCCTGATAACCAGAAAGCTAAACATTCCCGCACCTCTATTACTGCAGAAAGTGCCAAAAAGATAGCAGAAAGATGTATTTTTCTGTCTTCTACCTTACAAATCTCATAAAATTGAGTCTAATGCACCAAACATACTTAACTCTCAGCATCTTGTCTGTGGGGGAGCCTACAGGATATATAGTTTCTAGATTTCCAGCAAGTCTAGATTTCTAGTAAGAGCAAAAGCAAGTACGGCTCAGTAGAAAGACGGGAGTAAATTGTGATGCTGAGAGCAACTAGACTATACTCCTAAGGAAAAATACCATGCATTGGTACCTCATACCTTATCTCACAAAGAGCTCCCAATCAGAATGCCATGTAAGGCAAAGACATGAAAGGAAACACACCTACTTACATAATACCAAAGAAACCCCCAAGCTACCTACTCAACCTTCCACCTAATTGTCTTTAAGAACAACCAAAGATCATTAGGAAGAAGAGGAGAACCAACATCATGAGAGACAATAGTGGCAAAAATAAAGGAATAGGAAATTTAACATCAAAAAAAAAAAGATCCCCCGGAAGCAGAAGTTAAGCCCCAATATGATCAGAGAGAATAAATAAAGCTAGAATTCTTGAGCAAAGAGTTAATCAGAGAACATGAAAGCATTTTTAAAAATTTGCATTAATAGTGTTAAAATGAAAAAGCAAAAAACAAACAAACAAAAAAACCTATGTAGACAGAAAATATGAATAAAAGGAGACAGATAAGAGACCATTCTAGAGCCTCCAGACAGCAAGTGTTCCGGAAAAAGAGAACATAGTCAAATGCAACTGACCCAGAAAGTATCTAATCCAAACTGGATTAGGAGGACAAAGAACATTAAGGAATAGGAACTTCTGGGGAAACCAGGTATGGTGACATTGCTCATACAGAAATTTAATCCTAGCACACTTTTTGGCAATCAACATAACAGTAAGAATACTATTTATTCTTCTTTACTTTTAGGGTCAGTCTGAAACCCTCTAGTTTTCAAATGTTGGCTCATATAGGTAAAATATTATCTAGGCCAGATGACACATACTACAGGTGAGTCCAGGCCAAAGGCCCAGCTGATGACTCAGAAGCTATGCCACTGACAGATCTCCAAGATGGTGGTCTTAAACTGTGAGTTTTCAAACGTTTTACTTCTCTGCATAGTTTATAGCCATTATCACATTTGATTCTGAGAGTCAGGCAAGAGAAGAAAAAGCATGGATGTTATTTCAGAAAAAGAATATGAATGTCAACACATTTAACAATATATAAGCAAAGCTATATAAGACAGATGTGAAGAAGTAGAAGGTGGGAAAAGGTGAAGGGTGGGGAATAAAGTGACACTGTTGGCAGTTGAGAATATATACAATAAAAAAGAAGTGTAAATACAACATTAAAATTGCAGACAAGATCAATAGACAAACTTAAAATAATAATTAAGCTATAAATACATATTTGAGGGCAGGAGGAGGAAAAGTAATCGAAATCCACATCTTTCTTAGAAGGAGTCAATAAATGTTTATGAAATGCTTCTCCTCCTTGCCAAGAAGCATTCAGATGCTGAGGATAATAATAATAACGATGCACAATTTAACTATAATGCACACAGAAGTGGAAGGGGAAAGTGAGGATTGAAATGTATCTCATTGTTCTGCACCTTCTCTCTTCTTCCTAGAATGTTTTATCATTTTCATTTTCTGACAAAATTCTATTCCTCCAACATATATCCATCCTTACATACATGGAATCTATACAAGAAACAAAGGTAAAGATACATATATAATCTAGAGCTTTAGGGAAAACCACTAGAAAATGACAAAACAGAAACCAAACAAGGAAATTGACTGTGGGTAACAGTCTTAGCAGTAAAGAGGAGTGGAGGAGACTGTTTTTTCCTTTTTCTGAAATGTTCTTTATGCCATCTGATAGGCCACCATGGTGGGAACTGATGTGTGCCTCCTTCAGTGACAGGTTGCTGGTTGGGCTGTTGATGAATTGCCTTTGGCTATCAGCCTCTCCAACAATTGTCTCAGATGCAAAGCCATTTCTTGCAAAGTCATGCAATTTTTCCAGCAGCTCACATTTAATGACTGAATGATTCTGAATCTGAGCTTGGCCATTTGGATCCAACTTGGGACAGATAACTTTAAAAAGTCATTCTAGCTCCTGAGCACCCCTTGGGTTTAGCAGATATTGGACCTGCATCATAGTTTGCTTGAAAAAGAACCTTCTTCCATTTTTGCTTTCTTTTACATATTTCCACAAGAGTTAATCCCAAGGTTGTTTGGTAATAATCTCTACACTTAGCAGCTATCCAGGAAACCCATCCTATGACAGATACTTCAGCTATTCCAATGATAAATATAACCTTAAACACTAAAAAAGTGCCAGTGATGGTTTCCTCGATGAATACCTGAATAATTATCTTATCCAGTAAAACAGAGAAGCCATGTGGCAACAGAATTCACTTTCACTTTGTATTAACATAAATTCTTCTTTATTTTATTCCACTATGTTCTTCTTTTATTTTTATATTTTGCCAAAGATGGATTGCATTCTACTTACTGTCTAGCCCTGATTATGAAAGTTCATGTTGCTTTGCATATACAAAAAATAATGCTTGCTAGTTGTTTATTCCCATGTTTCTTTTCTAATGTATAGGTACTTTAATATCACACAGTCTTTCATCCTGGCAAGACAGTATTATTCACTGGCCAAGAATTCACCTTTCTATTGATGTTTATATATGTAACTTTCTCTCCAAATGTTGGTGAATTCTATTTACCTATATTATTAAAAAGATATTGATTACTGGCAACTAAATATCGCAATAAATAATTGTGATTTTATTTGTATAAAAGACAGTAAAATACCCTTACTTTTAATGCTGACAGTATGGCAACAGAGATAAGTCCTTGATTTTATTGTCAAGGTAACAGTTTACTAGTTTTTATTTTTAGAAATTGGGTCAATAAAAGCCATAATTTCTGTGACTATCATCTTCAAAGCACTTGAAAAATATTTAAATGATATTCCTCCAACACAGAGATTCTAGCTCCATTATTTATATATCTCTGATTTGTAAATATTTTATATGAGGTCAACAGATTTTAAAGAATGTATGAATATATAAATGAATGGATGGATGAAATTACTTCATACAGTTCATATAGTATTTCATCCAGAAATCTTTATTCACTTAATACCATATACTGGCCTCTTGCTACTTTCCCAGCCATGTTCTAAGTTCTGTGTATGTCAATTTCCTTGCAATTACTGGGTCATCCAAGTCTCTGCATTTTATTCAATAATTTCATAAATATTTATTAAATTCCTACTCTTGTACTTTCACAGTTATGTTCTGAGTTCCGTGTATATCAATGTCTTTGCAGTTACTGGGTCTCCTAAGTCTCTGCATTTTATTTCATAAATATTTATTAAATACCAGGCAGCATGCCAGATGGTGAGGATACAAAAATGTATATGGGGTGAAGGGACGAGTGCTTGAAAAGAATTACATTATTTGTTCTTTCTTCTGTCTGGGATGCTTTATAATTTTGATTTTCTGGCAATCCTCTATTCTTCCAACATAAAGCCATGTCTAAGAGCACAGAGTCAAATAGCCAGGATTCAAATTCTGGCTCCACAGTTATCAGTTATATGACTTTGGATGAGATCTTAACCTCTGAGTTTTCAGCTTTTTCATATGTAAAATAGGGAGATAATCTACCTCACACAGTTGTGAAAATTAAATGACATAATGTATATAAAGCTCTCAGCTTAGTGATTAATTCATATTGTTCTATAAATGTTAGCCATTATTACTAGTATTACTATGCCCTATAAAACAGTTAAATCCTGATGATAAATTCCAAGATACAGGAGCTGCTACCAAAATAGGATGACTTAAGAACATCAACAAAGCCCTTTTACTTGCTATTTTTGATTAGAAAATTTAAACATTCTATTAAAAATAAAATATTGTCCATGTTTTTTATAAATAGCAGTATGTCCTTACTTTTTAAAAGCTAAATAACATTCTGCTGTGTGTATTTTATCTATACACATAAAAAACACATTTTCTTTACACATTCATCTGTGAATGAATATTAAGGTTGTTTCCTTGAGGACATGAAGCTAAGTGAAGTAAGCTAGTCACAGAATAACAAATACTAAATGAGTCTACTTATATGAAGTATCTAAAATACTTAAATTCCTAGGACAAAAGAGTGGAATGTTAGTTATCAGGGGTTGGGGACCCAGGAGAATAGGGAGTTACTCATCAACAGTTTCAGTCAAGCAAAGTAAGTATGTAGCTAGAGATACAATATAAAACACTGTACCTATAGGAAACAATAACAAATTGTACATTTAAAATTTTTAAGAGGGTTTATCTCATGTTAAGTGTTCTTACTATAATAAAAAATAAGATATTGTCTATTATATACAATATGATGGAGAATTGGCAATCAGTATAGTCTGCCATCTAATCCAGCAATTACTACAAAGTTGTGCAAGGACTGGGAAGAACAGCAAAATTTTAAAGGGAGTGAATAAAATGCGGTGAACCTACATTGTTCTAGGTTCCAGGATATAAGTGATTCAAAGCAGATCCACATTGATCTATCTGGTTCTTTCATCAACCCTATAAGAGAAGTAAATACCTCATGTTTGTTCTCACAACAAGTCTGAATATTTATAGATGGAAACATTAAATTTTCCTCATGTTTCCTTCCATCATAGAATAGAACCAATAGAAGAGGAGGAGGAGGTAAAATTTTTGCCATTGTTTGCTTTTTAAAAAGAAGCACAAACGGAGAGAATTTAGTCATAATCTAAAGTAAATATTCATTAGTCAGTGAAGAATCACATTGTCTGCAAGAGCATTTCCAAAAGTAAAAGATAGGATATGTATTAAAGCATTTATGAGTCCCAGTATAGAAAAGCTTCATCTAAGATTGTTCAAGTATCCTCATCTCTGTACACACTAGAGCACTTCTAAACTTCTCTCCTCTGAATATAATACAAAATAACAATATAATTCAATCTATTTAACAAGGTGGCAAGCCACAAAAGATCTCTTCTGGAAGGTACATACACAGTGCTCATGGTTGGTCTATCACCACAACTGCTGACCCAAGAATTGAAGCAATAAAAATAACCAGAAAAAAGTAAAGTCATAAGATTTTCTTATGTTTTTCTATACTATATTGGAAGAAAACATTGGGAGATAAGAACAAGGCAAAAGCTACCATTGTCTGTATGCATTCTTATTATTTTTAACCTATCAATAAGTTTATACTTAGGAGATAATTTTTATACACAGCATATAGGTAGATCTTTCTTCTAAAACACACTATGACAATCTCTGTTTGTCTTGATTTTTAGACCATTTACATTAAATACAGTTATTAATACATTTGAATTAAAAATCTATCACAATGTTTGTATTTGTTGCATATATTCTTTGTTGATTTTTTTATCTTTATTGTCTGCTTTTGAATTAATGTTTACATGGTATCACTTTTAATTTCTACACTTCTTTATAAAAAAATTAGTTGCATTAAAGTTTATATATCTTGGTTTTATCATTATCTACCTTTAAATGTAAATAGTGTTAGAATTTTACAACTGTATTCTTTCAATTCTTACCTCTAATTTATCATTACTTGTTGTTATATATTTCACTTTACATATTCAATGGCATCACAAATCCTTGCTTTTTTAATATAACCAATTCTAGGGAAGAAATATTGAAAATTAGAAAAAATATTTATATTCATTTTTATGATTTCTAGAGCTCTTCATTGCTGTTGATAAATTCAAACTTCTGTCTGGTTTCATAGTCCTTTTGCCTATAGAACTTCTTTTGTCATATCTTGTAGCATTAGTCTGTTGGAAATAAATTCACTTAACTGTTGTTGGTTTTATATTTTTTTGTTTTTGTTTTTGTTTTGTTTTTCGGGAAAAAATATCTCTATTTTTGAAAGATATTTTCACTGTGGATATAATTCTACACTGATTTTTTTTCTTTCTGTACTTTACAGATGTCACTCCATTGCCATTCTGAATTGCACAGTTTTTGACAAGAATTCTGCTATAATTCTTATCTTTTATCTTCTCAACATAGTTTATCTTTTTCTCTAGCTGCCTTCAGTGTTTCCCCTTTATGTTTTCTTTTTGGTTGTCTTAGCTATTATGAATCAGGCATTGTGAAAAATTATAAAATAATCTTTGCAGATAAGTTTTATATGATATTTACCCAAAATTATATGGCACTATATAAATAATTTCTAAGTAACTACACTGAGTACTTCTCTGAGAATGAAATCAGCTACTTTATCTAGAAATGATATGGAGGAGTGGCAAGATAGTGGCCAAGTAAAAGCTTCCTTGCGGTGAGACTGGGGAGAGAGGACTTCAGGCATCTCTGGCAGGTGGGATCTGCCCAGAAACTTCCCTTTGGGGACACAGGGAGACAGCGTGAGGCTTCTGGACACCCTGAGGAAGGCAAAAGTGGCAGAGATTAGGCAAGTGGTTGCATCTGTTCATTCGGTCTAATCCTGTCAGCGGCTGTGGGTGGGGCAACAGTGGGACTGCAGGCTTTAAAGGCTTTGCCTGTGAGCTGTTTGGGTTTCTTTTGGACTTGGCACTCAGTTAAACTGCCTTGGGAGAACCTGGGCAGGAGTACAGGGATTTTTGAGTGTTGTCTGGGGCCCCAGACTGGGCCACCAAGCCAGACGGAGCTGCCAGTATTTCGTGGTGGGCTGTGTGGAGCCATTGTGAGAGAACTGCCCTGGCAAGCTCCATCCTCAGGGTCGCATAACAGGCATCAGGCGAGAGCGAGTAATCTAGTGACTAAGCAGCCTAAAGGCAGGGACTGAGAAGCCTTGCAGCCTTAGCCCTCAGGGGCATAGGGTGAGACTGGTTTTGGCATACTGGGTAAGTGGATAGCCACTTAAGGAGTGATCCCAGCCACAGCACTTTCCTGGGAAAGCTTCGGCTTAGCCCAAGTTAGCAATTTAAAGTGTCTGCTAAGCAGGCTGAAGAGGATTTAAGCTCTCCACCTTGCAGGGTTTGAGAAATTATTAGAAATACAGGATCACTCTCTATAAAGATCCAGTAACAGCAGAGTGATTCTGCCAGGGTCTGATCTGGGAGAGACACCTCCCAACTCTGAGGACAGTCTAGGTAACAATGAAAAATAATCATGAGATGGAATCAACAGAAAAATTCTGGCAATATGAATAACCATAGTAGATCAACTCCCCCAAGGAATGACAAGGTAGATGAAGCACAAGATCCCTTGCATAAGCAAATGGCTGAGATGTCAGAAGTTCAATTCAGAGTCTGGATAGCAACTAAGATCAGGGCAATGGAGGAAAAGATGGAATTAGAATTTCAAGCAGTAATCCAAAAGACCCAAAAGATGTCTCAAGAACTGAACGAGTTCAAAGAGAAAATGACCAAAGATATTGACACATTGAGATAAGAAGTCGTAGCCCTCGAAGATCTGAGAAATACAGTAGAATCCCTCGGTAACAGAATGGAGCAAGCAAAAGAAAGGATTTCTGAAACTGAAGACAGAAACTTTGAACGCTCCCAAATGCTCAAAGAGATAGAGAAATGGAAGGCAAAAACAGATCATTCTCTCAGACAGCTCTGGGATAACTCAAAGAAAACCAATATTTGCCTTATAGGGATACCTGAAAATGATGAAGTGGCATCACGAGGCAGCAGACTCTCTTCTTTACGAGATTATGAAAGAGAACTCCCAGACATGCCAAGAGATTCTGAAATTCAGATAGCAGACAGTTTGAGGACCCCAGCACAACCCAACCCAAGTAAGACATCCTCCACGCACATCATAATTAAGTTCACACAAGTTAATATGAAAGAGGAAATTCTGAAAGCAGCCAGATGCAAGAAATCCATTACCTACAAGGGGAAGAATATTAGAATAACTGCAGACCTCTCTGATCAAACCCTTTCAAGCTAGAAGAGAATGGTCATCGACTTTTAACCTCCTAAAACAAAAGAACTTTCAACCCAGGATCCTGTATCCAGCTAAATTGAGTTTCATATACGATGGAGAAATTAAATACTTCAACAACATCCACATGCTGAAGAAATTTGCTATAACTAAGCCAGCTCTCCAGGATATTCTCAGACCTATCCTCCACAATGACCAGCGCAAACCTC
>CAUYON010106406.1:0-57742 GCA_963573935.1 Arctocebus calabarensis | reverse complement strand
CTGGGAGAGAAACGGAGAGAGCTTCTCTCTCCCCACTAGAATTTTCTCCCTCTAACAGATGCCTTAATGTTTTCTGTATTCTTTTCTTTCTTTTCTGTGAATAAATTCTGTCTTACAAAAATTAAAAAAAAAAAAAAATTGCCAAATGCCAAAGGACAAGTTTAAGACTGAAAGGCTTGTGATTAAAATGCTTTTAATTGTAGATAATGAGCTAAATAAACAAAAATGAACAAAAAAAAATTGCCAATGAAAACAAAGAAATATAATTCTTTGCTTTTGAAGCTGACAAATACTCAAATATGCACCATCAGTATCTCCCCATTTCCAGGGTGCAAAATTTCAGCTAGTAGATGACTAAGTTCTAGAGATGTGATGAGTATGACGTGATGAGTATTAACTATAGTTAGTCGTAATGTATTATATATTTGGAATTTTCTAAGAGAGTATATCTTAAGAATTTTCATCATAAGAAAGAAAATAGGATTATGTGAAGTGATGGATATGTTAATTATCTTGAGTGTGGTAATAATTTCGCAGTGTAGACATATATCACAACATGCTGTACACCCCAAATATATACAACTTTTATTTATCAATTAGACCTCAGTAAAGCTGAAGAAGAAATTTACCAGTGTTGATAACATTTGGGGAAAAGAGGCACTTTGTATACTGCAAGTGAGATCATACATAGGTATCATCTTTCTGGAAAAGCAATATGTCAATGTTTATCAAATGCCTTAAATATGTACTTATGCTTTGTCCTAGGAACTTTAATTAAATGAATGTATAAAATTGCACTCAAAGCCTTAACTGCACAAACATTAATTGAAATGTTATTCGTAAGAGGAATTACAATTCTATTTCCCTAATGACTGTGGTAGTCATAATTTCGTTTGTATTTTAGTTCTCTTGGGTGTTACAGAAGTCATTGTCAATCATTATATAACATGCTGTTTTATACATTAGCTTGGTTAATGTGAGTCTTCCCCTGAGATGTGTCTGTGTATATGAAAGGAAACATGTTTCTGGGTCTACAAGTCTGAGACTTCAGATGCTGGAATATGACAAGTTCTTTAGTAAATAGGTTCCTCTTAGGAGATAGCCAGATGATAGGTTCTTCTGCCTCTCCAACTAGGCAGCAAAGATACCATTTTTCTCTATTGTAATGTTTACAATATGGATTCATTTTCTATTGTTGCTGTAACTCATTACCACAAATCTAGCAGCTTAAAACAATATCCACTTAATAGCTCACAGTTCTGTTGGTCAGGAGTCCAGGCAAGTGCAAATGGCTTCTCTGCTTAGGGTCTCATAAAGTAGAAATCCAAGCATCATGCATGATGAGTCCTCAGTTGGAGGCTGAGGAGAAGAAGCATTTCCAAGGGCGTTCAGGCTGTTGACAGACTCCAGCTGTGGGACTGAGGTCCCCTTTCTTGCTGTCAACTGAAGTCACTCTCAGCTCCTCAAAGCTGGTCTTTGTCTTCAAAACTAGCAGCACATCAAATCCTTTTCCTATGAGGAATCTTTTTGTCTTCTGCTGCCAACCAGCCTGAGAAAAACTCAGATTTTGAAAGACTTGTATGATTAGATTAGGCCCACTAGGATTCAACTGATTTGTAACCTCTAAATATAACACGTTGGCAAAATCCCTTTTGCCACACAATCTTAAAATGTGTGTACATTTTTTGGCATCCGAATTGAGCTGTTTTCTCTCATGAAAATAACCTGCCAGTTCTAACTCTCCACAGTCTAGCAGGCTCACACTTTTGCTACTTGTTTGGCCCAATAATTCCAAATTGAAGGAGTTTGTGCTCAAAACTTCTTGACAGGATGAATAGATCCTACATTCTATAATTTTGGTATACTTTTTGTCAGCAGTCAAATCATAAAGTATTGCACCTCACATGGAGACATTGTGTTGTGGAAAGGAAAATTCCCCTTCCCACAATTTTCTACCCTAATTCTCATGTCATGTTCAAGTCATGTTTGACATCTGCAATTAACAGGGGTGCTCAATGTGACTTGTATTAATCTTTTAATACTGGTACAAATTGAACATTACACTTTTTTATTTTTTTAATTAAATCATAGCTGTGTACATTAATGCAATCATAGGGTACATTGTGTTGGTTTCATATACAATCTGAAATAATTTTCATCAACATGGTTATTGTGTAAAGACCTTTATATCCTGCATTCAGTAAGTTTCACCTGTACCCTTCTAAGATGCACTGTGGACCAATTACCCTTCGTCTACCCATTCTCCCTTCCCCTCCCCCCTTTCCCTTTTCCCCATACTGTTGTGCTATAATTGGGTTACAGCCTTCATATGAAAGCTATAAATTAGCTTCATGGTAGGGCTGAGTCCATTGGATACTTTTTCTTCCATTCTTGAGATACTTTGCTAAGAAGAATATGTTCCAGCTCCATCCATGGAATATAACACTTTTAATGCAGATTTTCCTCTCTTAAAATGTGTATACATTTATTGGCACCCTCTGTATAATCTTATTTTTAAAAGTTTGTGACTAGTCTATACTTTTAAACACTTCATAATATATCTAATAAGCCAATTCTAAATACCACCAGTTTTCAAGCTCTGCATTAATTTCTCCTCTCATCCATTATATCTCTTAGAAAATTCAAATAGAGAGAGGTTACAGCACATACTGAAAGTCACATAGCTAATTGGTGACAAAGTCAGAATGAGAAGGCCAGGGTTATTGACTCTCAAAAAATATTTATTTTCCTAGCTATACTAGTTTCCATTGTTGCTATCACAAGTTGCTACACACTTAGTGATTTAGAAAACACAAATTTTTTCTCTTGCATTTCTGGAAGTCAGAAGTAAAAAATGAGTCTTAAGAAGCTTACATCAGGTTTGTGGTTGGGCTGGATTCCCCTAAGGGCTCCTGGGAGAATCCATTCCTTGCCTCATCCGGCTTCCAGAGACTGCCAGTATTCCTTGGCTCACAGCCACATCACACCAATTGTTGCTGCTGTTGTCACTTCACTTTCTACCAACTTTGATCCTCCTGCCTCCTTCTTATGAAGACCATTGTGATTATATCTGACCCATCTGGATACTTATGATCTAAGGTAATCTCTTGTCTCAAGCGCCTTAACTTAATATTTGTGAACACCCCTTTGCCATATAAAATAGCATATTTACAGTTCTAGGGATTGATATGTAGTCAATTTAGAGCGGGGGTATTTTTCAGCCCACCACACTATTGATTAGTCAAAAACCAGTGACTAATAATTAGATTTCTCATATCCCTCTGCTTTGGATGATAACTTTGGTGCCCAGAAGCACACAAGACAGTAACTTGCTGTGGCACTTTGCCTAGTTATTTGGGGACTTTGGGCGTGGCCACACCACCCCAGTATTTCCACTTTATTTTCTGTAACTTTAGTAGAGGTTAGTCTTTCAGAATGTTGGTTCTGAACTTTAAAAAAAACTATTAAGTAACAATAAATATTATTTCTTTTGCCTGCTTCCTTCTCATCCCTGAGCTATATGGTGTGTTGAATATTATTTTATACCCAAAACTATTTTCATTTTTTTCTTTTTTGTTGGGGTAAGTATTAAATGTAAGGGTTGAAACAAAGGAAAACACTTCATCGAGGGGTAATGGGTTTACCTTGCAGTCGGGGTAAAAAATATTCTCTTGGATCCAGACATGCAGTAGTCTCCATCTTTCTTAATTGATTTTATGCTTCTACTTTACATGCAGACAAAAAAAATTTGATTACAGAGCAGGAATGAGAAATGGCAATGGCTTGCCTTCAGGTTTTTGAGTGAATCCGTTGTTTTATGGAGTTTTTACGAGGCTATGAAATTAAGTAGAGAAAACTTAGTCAAGTCACTATTACATTCTGCCTCTGTTTCCCCTCTGAAAACTGGGAAGAGCCGTACTTACCTTTACCTTAGTATGTAATTTTAAAATTTTAAATGTGTAAGCTAATGGGACTTTATAAATTTGGGTAATCATGCATTTGTTTGGTGCGGGCTGAAGGTTAAAGTTCAGTATTACATACACATGCCAACACATGTTGTGTTCTCTTCCTTATGCACCTCATTCTGGCCATTTCTCATTCACTGAATATCTCACAAATATCCCTTTCTTCAGTAAATACTCATTGAGGCCAGGTGCAGTGGCTCACATCTACAACCAAGCACTCTGGGCAGCTGAAGCGGGTGGATCGCCTGAGCTCAGGAGGTCAAGACCAGCCTGAGCAAGAGCAAGTCCCTGTCTCTAAAAAGTAGTCAGGTGTTGTCTAGCAGCTACATGGGAGGCTGAGGCAAGAGGATCACTTGAGCCTAAGAGTTTGAGATTGCTGTGGGCTATGATACCACAGGGGCATTCTACGAAGGGAGACAAAGTGAGACTCTGTCTCAAAAAAAAAAAAAAAATACTCATTGAAATGACTACCTAGTGCTCCAGAAGGGCAAAACAAAAATTTATATGTGAAGTAATTGCAAAACTTATGCAAAAGCATCAAATTTTGGATGTGGAATAAACTGTGCACCTAAGGGATGATGAATGAATGTGATAAAAGTGGTGTAAATGGATTTGCAGAAAGTAAACAAGAAGATGGGAAGGTTAGAGGGAGTCTAAGACCTTCAGTGAATCCTTTTGTGTTGATTCCACTATCTTTGATACAGCAGGTGGAAACCAACCACAAGTAGTGGTAATTTGCCTTTTAAATTATTTAGGCTACATTTATGTTCAAATTAACAAAAATGTTCAATACACAATTAATTTAGTCTAATCCAAACTTTCCTTTTAATACACATAAACGCACATATATATGTTTTGGGGGGTGGAAGTGTAAGGCCTCAGTGCTTAAAGCTCTAGATGGATGAGTGTGATGGTTTATTAATGTTATGGTATGCACAGATGTACTATCATCCTCTCCCCAGTGGCTAGCTAGAGGGACACGCTGGAATGAGAATCTAGAATTTAGCTAGTCATTGAAACTTTGCATGCTAACTGAACAGAAGGACTACATGAACCATTTGTGTGGGAGCAAGTGCCTTGATTATAAGAACTTAGGGTTCTCCATTTCCACATTTGGTGGCACTAGGTTTGTCGCTATTCATGCCCTTCCTAAAAGAGGCCATATGCAAGTTAGCTAACCTTAGATGTTGCTCTAGATAAGACTAGTGCACCTGATGACTCTAATATTCCCCACCTATCTGTCTAATTTTATGGATATGCAAATTAGGAAACCCTTATGTGTTGGTATGGAGAAGAAGTGTGGCCAGAAATGGAACTTATGAGTCATAATTCACATAGCCAAATGGAGTGTTCAAGGTGGGTTGAAAAGGTGGGATTAAAGACCAGAGCTAGGATGATGAGGTCTTCCTGATCTTTCCACTACCACTGGAATAGAGAAAAAGATATTAGAAATACAATAGTGAGGCATGTAGATATAATCCATTTACTCTATCCCACCCAAACCTTTTCTTCCAATAGCCAGGGAGAATAAACACATACTAAGAAAAGAGGGCTGTAGGAGGTTGGAATAGAAGACCCTCAAAGTGGCCCACATAGGACTGTAATATCTTTGAAGTCTCTTATTTCATCATTCTACCATTCATCTGAAGTTTTTGTTCTGAAGATTTAAAAAAATTAATTTTATCACAATGATAATGTTGCAAATGGTTTAGCATTCATAATCAATGGCACTTACAAAATATTTTTTTTATAGCTTTGAGGCAAATAGCTTTAACATGCTGGGCTTCCAGTTAAAATCTCAGCATTGCCTCTTACTCGCTGAGTGACATAGAGAATATTACTTCATCTCTCTAAGCCTCAGTTTCTTTCCTGGTGAAGTGAGGATGATTATGACAGTAATTACCACCTAGGGATGCTGAAAGGATTAAAGGAGAAGAGATGTTTAAAGAACTAAATGCCATGTTTTGTACATAGTAAATGCTCAGTAAATATTAATTATTTGTTATTATTTTTGTCCTAAGGGGTGGCATATCCTATGGCTTTGTTCTGGAGTTAAAGAACTAAAGCAACTAGAATGTATTATAAACTGAAATAAAAACCCCACTATAGCAAGGCCACACCCCTACCTTTTCCAGTTACCTACAGAGATGATAATTTCACACTGACTCTCAATAGTGGGAAAAGGAAAAATGTGGCTTCTGGTCTCTCAGGCTCCTATGGGGAGGTGGACCACCTTGGGTTTAGCAATCCTCTGGGTTTGTAGGGAACTTCTACAATGAAGAATCTCCTATAGCAGGACTCTAAGCATTGGGTGAGAAGAGCAGGTTTTAGCTTTTAAGCAAAGTTATGCTGTAAGGCTCTTATCAATCCTGGATAGAGTGTGTGGCATTAGCCTGGGACTTTAAAATGACACTGTAGGTCTTGGCTGGCTTTTTCAAAGGCTCCTCAGTACCATAAAGATGAAGTTACCATTCCTCCACCTTGGACCCTTCTTACAATTCTCACGAAGTCCATGGCTGGATAAATTCTTTTATGGACTTTGAGTACTGAAAATACTGGGAAGCCATCCAGACCCAACGACCTTCAATTTATCACTCAAAATAACCATGAAGCCTGTATAAGGAAATTGTAACAATTGTTACTCTGAACTGCAGTTGTATATTTACTTGTTGGCACTGCTGGGGGACCAAGCTTTCTGAAGATAGTGATTAATGCTGTATCTATCTCTAGGTCTCTAATTCATAACACAATGCCTGGCATGTGGTAATTACTGAAGTATTTCTTAAATATAAAAATGAATGAAAGAATGTATGACTTAATTTTAAAACATCCAGTCTCCAGACTGGCCCCTGGCATAGATAAGGATGATGTTATTATGTAATTTTAGTGCCCTCAATTTAAGCAATGAGTGGAATATTTCAAAACAAAAGGTTTTCATTCTTCTCAGATGTTTGGGTGAATATCTGACTTCCATCAGCAGTGGAAGAATAGAATTCAGAGGTCTAGAAAGTCTTCTCTAACATTTTACAGGAGCATCCAGACATTATAGCTTCACTAGTGCCCAGAACACATGCTAAGGTTGCCTGTTGGGCAATTGTTCCCCGTGACGTACATCTTTTTCTTGTTTAAAGCAGCAGCTAGGGCCAAATAGTGAAGGGAATTGAATGTTCTTAGGAATGATGTAGACGTTCCTTCTCTTTTCTTAAAGAGAAGATTCTTTAAGGAAGCTGCCTTATCAAGAAGAAATATCTATATCTGTCTATTTAAATGGAAGAGAAGGAAGAGATAAACTGAATGAATGTTTTGGTATAAAAATTCTATTTAATGTATAGAAGTTAGAATTATAGAAAGTTGGAAACTTTGGGAAGATTTTTCTTCATTCTACAAACCAGGGTAGCATGGCCAGGGTGTTTAAGTAACTTGTCTGCAGTGATACAAAGAATTAGTGGTGGAGCCAGGACTGTAAAGTGGGGCACCTGGCTTCTAACCCATTCTCTTTCATTCCACTCTCTGGGCTGACTGCTTAACCCTGATGCAAAAGAAGAAACCACTCCTGGGGTTATTTGGAAGAGCATTTGTCATCTGGCTGCTGCACTCCTGAGAGAGCCAGACCACTTGATGGTGGAAAAAAAGAATGGAAATGCAAAATGCTAAGATGGAACTGCAGATTTTATATGGAAAACATGAACCAACAATGGTTTGAAATATTAAAAATAGGTTAAATTCAATTTAAATTCTATTGGATACTCACTTAAGGGCTATAAACAAAATGTCTGGAAAAAATTATACAGCTATCTCCCTTATTGCTGCATTAAGCAAACTGAAGAAATGTCCCTATCTACTAGCAATTTATTTAAAGGCTAAAAACATCAACCTTAATAAAGAAAAGGGTATGAAGCATGAAATAAAATCACTCCCATCATCCGTTGGTCTTGTCCCCTGTGACCCAGAAGAAACAGCCCTGAGTTGGGAGTGAATTAAGTGAATTTCAGTCCTGCTTAAGCCATGACTTTATTTAATTTCAGTTTATTTATGTGTAAAACAAAGGGGTAAGACTAGATACCATCAAGCAGTCTCTTTCAAATTTGACATCCAAAGATTGACTTTCTGTCTTAGTCTTCTTGTTCCTAACTTAAAGATGGATTTTTAGACTTTACCGTGGTCCCAAGGTGAGTCACATTTGGTAGAAACTATAGTTCAAATATCCATACATTCATTCGGTTTTTCAATTTTAGTATAGTATTCAATAAATTACAAGAGACATTCAATATTTTATTATAAAAATAAAGTTGTAGTACATGCTTTTACCCAACCATAAGCTAGTGAAAAGTTTCTAAGCACATTTAAGGTAGGCTAGGCTCAGCTGTGCTGTTTGGTAGCTGAGGTGTATTAAACATTTTTAACTTATAATATTTACAACTGAGGATGGTTTCACTGGGATGTAACTTGGTAGCCTAAACAGCAGAATCTGTTTCTTACAGTTTTGAGGGCTGGAAAGTCTAAGACAGAGGTGCCAGCTATTTGCTTTCTGGTGGGGGCTTTCTTCTTGGTTTGTAACCAACCACCTTTGTACTGTGTCATCACAGGGTGAAGTGAGAGATAATTTTCCTCTTATTTCATTTAGGGCTCTAATCCCATCAAGAAGCCTCTGAGCTCAGGACCAAATTGTGTCCTAATGGCCCCGCCTCTAAATACCATCACAACTAGGCTTTAAGTTAGAAATGTTGGTGGGACACAATCATGTGGTCCATAGAATTTTTTTTTAATTGTTTGGGATTCATTGAGGATACAAAGAATTAGGTTACACTGATTGCATTGTTGGGTTAAGTCCCTCTTATATTGTGTTCCACCCACAAGACATGTGCCATACACGTGACTCTCCATCTCCCTTCCGCCTCCTTTCTTTCCAATCCTTCATTCTCCTACCCTCCACCTTGTATTAGATCATCTACTGCCTTCATAGTAGAATTGAGTACATTGGGTTCTTGCTTCTTTACTCTTGTGATGCTTTACAAAGAAAAACTTGTTCCATTTCAATCCCATTTAATATGAAAGATATAAAGTATCCATCCTTTTTAATGGCTGAATAGTATTTGGTGGCATACATCTACCACAACTTGTTAATCCATTCCTGAGTTGGTGGGCATTTGGGTTGTTTCTACATTTTGGCTATTGTAAATTGAACTGTGATAAACAGTTTAGTGTGGATGTCCTTATGATAAGAGGATATTTTTGTTTTCTGTGTAGATTCCTAGTAATAGGATTGTAGGATCTAATGGGAGACCATAGAACTTTCTGTTGGTTTGTTTTGGGTTTGAAATAGAGCACATTTGTTTATTTCCTGACTGCCAAGTTTGTGCTGGTTACCATGCAAGGAGTTGTGCAAACAATGGTAAAGAAGACAGACATGGCCCCCGAGTCCTTGGAATTTATATTCTAGTCACAGAGACAAGCAGTAAACAAGAAACAAAAGTAGATAACTTCTAGGTATAGCTATGTTTATATATCTATTTAAGCATTGTTTATAATAAATAAACAATTTAACGTGTAATAGGAGCTAAGCTGGATTAGAGAACTAATGGCAGGGGTTGAAATCTCCTTGGGGTTGTGTTCAGAGAAGTTTTAATGTGTAGAATAGTTTTAAAAAGTTTTGTTGTGAGGATCAGTAGAGAAATAATACAGTAGCTAGCAATGCTTGAAGAATCAAGGAAAGATAATTTTTCAAAAAGGTGTAAGACCCCAGAGCATAAGTGATGAGAGATAAATAGTGTAGAACAGGGGTTGACAAGCAATGGCCCACTGGCAACGCATGGCCTGCTGCTTATTTTTGTAGACTATGGACAGCCTGTGGGCTGAGAATAGTTTTATATTTGTAAATGGTCAAGCAAATTAAAAAAGAATACTGTTTATTGACATGTTAAAAGTATACAAAGTCCTTTTAGTGTCCATAAACTACCCTCACTGGAACACAGCCAGACCTCTTAGTTTAGGTATTGTCTATAAATGCTCTCACGCTATGTGGGCAGAGTTCTGACATGGTGACAGAGACTACAGGGCAACCAAAGCCTAAAATATTTAGTATCTGGCTCTTTATAAGAAAAGTTGGTTGACCTTTGATGTAAAAGTAGAAAGAATTACTTCTTAAGAAGACCTTAAGAAGGAAATCAGCGAGAGGTGTGGGTCCAGTTTCAGTCTTCTACTGGTAGCTAGCCAGCTTTAATATGATGGCTATAACCCAACTATAGCACAAGAATACGGGGAAATGGGACAAGGGAGGGAAGGGGAGGGGCGAGGTTGGGGTGGAGGGAGGGTAATTGGTGGGGCCACACCTACGGTGCATCTTAGAAGGGTACAGGCGAACCTTACTAAATGCAGAATAGAAATGTCTTCCTACAATAACTAAGAAAATGCCGTGAAGGCTATGTTAATCAGTTTGATGAAAATAGTTCATATTGTATATGAAACCAGCACATGGTACCTCTTGATTGCATTAATGTACACAGCTATGGTTTAATAATAATAATAATAATAAAAAGAAGGAAATCGGGCTATCCCTAAAAGAATAAGAGAGTAAAAAGACAGACATCAAACATGAGTGTACAAGGGGTATAAGGCATCTTGATTTGGTGACTGTGAGACAGCATCATTCTCCTTTGATGCCTCTGTTTTCTGTGTTAAAGAGCTGATCAGGTATAAACATGGAATTACCCTGGAAGTCTGACCTAAGCCTTCTTGTCCTCAACAAAGAACTGTCAGAATGAAACAGAGATCTAGGTATAAAATTCATGACTTTCAATTTTTTAAAGTGAAGAATGATTGAATATCTTTAAACTTGAAATAATAATTTGATCTGAGGAAGGAAAAGGAAAATCTGAGCAGCAGCAAATTTTTCTTAGTATGCTAAGAAAAATTTTTCTTAGTATGCTACCCTTCTCCTGGAATTATTCATGAGGAGGAGGATGCCCTGAGTAATCTGGGAAGTCTTCAAACAAAGTAGAGATTACTCCCCTGAATTAAGCATTATACCAGGTATCCATGTAATAAAACCATTTGCACTCCCTTAATATTTTGAATTAAAAAAAATGAGTTACTGAAGAGTATATTCAGAATGAGACCATGTATGTAAAAAGTCACAGAAAAATGCCATATTTTTATGGATACATTTATGTGCATGCAAAAATAATAAAAAGAAGACTGGCAGAATTAAAAGTAAATAAAAATAAAAGGAGTTGATTACCATGATTTTTCCCCTTGAAACCCTGAGAGCTAGCAGACTTGGAGGTATTTTTGCAAGTATTTATGACACATCAAGAGGCGAAGAGAGAGAGGGGAGAGAAAGAGAGAGACACTGAGTCCCATTGCATTCTCTATAGCCACTGAATACTGTGGTAGAAAATCTAGCTGTTCCAAAGGGCTATTGTAGTCAAGACAGCAGCAGTGAATGGAATCATGGATGAAGTATCTGAAACTATGCAGAAGTGGAAGCAGGGAGGACAAAGGACAAATAAGAAGGTCTATGGACACCCTCAAATCAAATGGGGCTTTGCAGACCTCAGTGGAAGTCAGCAAGGTAGCCAAGGACTAAGAGTCAGGTGTCTTACTCTGGATGCTAAGTTACTCCGAGGGCTTCCTAATTCCTGGAACCAACTGAGAAAAACCTTAAGTGCCCGAGTTTCCCTTGAAATTGCAAAATTCAATTTCTGCTCTAAGTGCCATAGGAGTTTTGGACAGAAACTAGGAAAAATACTTACATTTTTTGCATACTTGAGTTTTGTGGTTTGAAAATTCAAAATCTTAACAGGAGTTTAAAGAGAGAAGGTTAGGATGTGAAAATGTCAGTTATTCTTTCTGAAAGGGGAAAATGTTTTTGACCACATAAATAATTTCTTTTTCCTCATGCATGAAGTTTACTTTTTTAATCATAGTTACCATGTTTAAGGGCTGAACACGATGCAGATACTTTATGTGGGTATTTCATTCTATTCCCATATTATTTTATCAGGTATAAAGAATTATGATCATTTTACAGATGAAAAAAACAAAGGTCTAGAGTATGTGAAATTACTTGCCAACTGTCACAAGACAGAATTCACTTTCTTCCAAAGAGTTTTGTTCTAATTTTTCTTTCCAATTTCCATCTCACTGCACCAATAACTAATGGTAATGCCTTACACTAGTAAGACTCTTTTTTTGACAGGGACTGAGCTAATTGTTTTAAATATATCTCTTAGTCCTCACACAAAATTCATGGTTTTATTTCATATCACTAGTTGGGGGACTTGAAATAAATTACTTAATATCACTGAGCCAACTGGTAATCCCCAGAACCAAGATTTAAACCCACGTCTGCCTGTCTCAAAAACTCATATTCTTATTTATACTAACTTTATTCTGTCACTCAGAGAGTCTACCAGTCCTAGCAAACCTCTCCTAATAAAGTGAAGTCGTGGTAAAGAATTATTTTCTCTTCTGTTAACTAAAAGGGAATATGCAAGCCTCCCACAAAATCCATACCCTCTTCTTGGGCATGAGCATGTATAATAGGAGGAGAAGTAAAATGTGTCATTTCCAGGCCTGGTCCATTAGTACCTTCATACCATGATCTGTGCTTTTTCCCTCTTGATCTTGCTGCATTCAGATGCTGAGCAGACCCTCAGCAGTAACAGCAGGGGGTGAGAGCAATAAGATGGAAGCATCTGGGGTCCCTGAATAACAGCTTGGAGGAGAATCTTCCCCAAACAACTGATCCCTACTGAAGAAAAGACCTTCTGTTGTGTTGAACTATTACTATATTTTGACCTATTTGATATTGGGCACAGCATCTTAATTTCATCTAAAGGATATGAACGAAAAAGACACAGCAGGGGAAAGGTAATCCAAAGAAAGTAGGGGAGCAATATTAAAATCAGGAAAGGGGCATTTTTGAGAGATTACTGTCAGCAAGCTGCAACCATTTAAAACACTCTAGCTATAATGTGGTTTGAACAGGAGCAAACCCAGAGCAGCACTGGGAGTAGGAGGAGGGGTGAAGAAGGTCCAGTTGTAACCCAGGATAAAACCAATGGAGACTGACCTAGAATGTGGACGGTGAAGGAACAGATTTAAGTTATTTTAAGATTGTAAAATCAGTACATCTTATGATTGATTATATGTGGACTGAGAAAGGGGGAGAGCTAAAGACGAGACCTGTGTTTCTGGCTAGTTGATGGGGCAGTCATCACAAATGTAGGAATTAGAAGAAAGGGCAGGTGGGTGGGGTCAAATGGACACGAGGAGTTTGGTTTTTAATGTGTTGCCAGGAGGAGATTGGGGAAGGGTCGAATGAACAGATCTGGGGCTCAGAATAGGTATCTAGCTTTAAAATTAGTATTTTGTTAGTAATTAATGCTAAGGAAGTAGATGAGAGGATCCCCCCAGTTCACATCCTAAATGAGATATTGTAATTGCCCTCCTGACCATCTCCCAACCATACCCCTGCTCTGGACTTGCCAGGACATAAAATAGAAACATCTCTTCTATCCCCACTTATTTTAGGGAAATTCAACAGATCTGAATTCTTCTTATTCATAAGAACCAGTGAACTGTGTGTATGTTTGTTGTGTGCATATTTATCTGTAGTCTCAGAAACCTGGGCTTCTGCATGCGCAAGTCTTTCATTACAGTGAGGTTGCATTTCCAGAAACAACATGAGGAGGCAGGCTGTGGTTCTTCTGGGTTGAACAGAGACTGGTCTAACCAGGTAAATAGTGTCACTAGACGGCTGATGTGGACCGAGGGCAATAGGTGGGAGAATTCCTGTTTGTGTGTAATAATAATGCCATGGAGGTAGAAAGATTCTTGGGGCTGGAAAGATAGGGCACCAACATCCAAGCCCTTGGGAGCCTTGGTGAAGGCCGCTCTGTATCTGAAAGTGATGATGCTGGCAGCAAACACTGCAGGTTTGAACAAATGACAGTCTTAGGAGAGAAGCAGTCCCAAGTATTAGCACTTTGAGCTGAAGATGAGAAGCCTCTGTCACAGTCTTCCTCGACTGTGTAAGTCGGGGGTTCTGATACCTCAAAGAGGGTGATAGAGAACATCCAGAAATGATACTAAAGCTTTTGCTCATCTTGGTGAGTGGATACTCAAACCAGATTTAATTTAACTCAGTGTGGGTATATAATGACATTTCTTTTTCTTGTATTATTAGTAAACACTTGTTATTGTAGATAAGTAACCTAGGGATAAATAGGTTTAATAATAACCCTTTTATAAAATCATACAACCCATCCTTCTGCCTTCTAAGCCTAGGTTCTTTGTTGGTTTGTTTTTGTTTTTCACTAAGACAGGTTGAAAGAAAATTTAGAGCTGCTTTTCCCTGGAACTCATCTCTTTTCTCTGTTGTACACTATTTTATTATAAATTCAAGTTACTTTCCACTCGAGCAGGTGTGGTCACTGGAGACTACAGGAAAGTTATATGTGCAAAGATTGTATCTCCACGGTCAGAAAACCTTCTCATGAGGATTCACAGCAAATGAGTCTATTCTGTAAGGTTATATTCCTGATCCACAATGCTGATGTTTGCCAAAATTAGCTTTCCTTCATTCTTGTTACCTTTAGTGTTTATTTCAGCACAACACCCAGCATCTATAGTGATCTGAATGATTCATGAAGTTGAAGGCATAGCTGTGTTCATAGGTATTCTGAGTGACCTGTATTTCACAGGCTGTTCCATCAGAGCTGAACATGGTTCCCCGGGTTACAGCGATGCTCTCGTATGCCAGGGACTGACTGGAATACGCAGTCGCTCATGGTGAAGGGGAAACATGTTTCTCATTCAACAAGAATGTGGTTCCATCCAAAGAGTTTACAGCACAGTTGTATTTGAAGTTCAGCCGTAGAACTTTGTGGCAGTAAAAATGGTCATGATTTATAGGAAAATGTCACTAGGCCGTCTCCACTATAAAAGGCTTTTACAACTCTCATCGAATATAAATCAGGATGTATGCAGCCAACAAAATGATGGTTTTGGCTTAATGTTTTCAAGACAAAAAGGAATGGACCAGGATTGTCTTGGCTTTTTACTGAGGACAAATATTACAGGAATTTCTTGCCGGTCCAAAATCAATATTCTTGTCTTTAAAAATAGGTATGAGTAAATTTATGTCTTGGTGAGATTCCAGTTACCTTAATTAATTAAAGTAATCACTGTAGAGTTCACTCACAAATACTGAGGATGCCATGCTTTTATCATTTGAACTTTAGCTGGAGGTTTTAGTTCTTTTTCTTTTTCTTTTTTTTTCAGTTTTTGTTAAACCATATTCTAAGAAACATGACTCAAACTTTAAGCTATATTTCATTCAAATGGGGGGAGGGAAGGATGGAGCTCATGAAGGATTGATTCAAACTTGCTAAGTTTCATCTGAGAGAGACAAAAGCGTGAAGCTTCTCCAGATGTCAACAAGATGTGAAAAGTGTATGATCAGACAATTGAAATTTGTATTTGAAGACAGTTTCCATTTCCTCACATATTTCTACATCACATAATACTCAAGGTGGAGACCAACAGCATGAAGTAAGGGACTGGGGGAACCCCCAACCCCGTGGGAGTCTAGAAAGGACATCTAACGCTGTGACAGGAAGAGATAAAAGGTCTTCACATGACTGCCTTGGGTAGTGGAAAGAGAATGTTTGCAGGTGTACCTGGAAAGGATCACAAGAAAGCTATCAGAAGCCTCTTGATCAGGCAAATCAGGCAAATGAAAACATTTGTTTTTTTTCTTTGTTCATTTGTCACTGGAGCTAACTTTGCTCCTCTCCCCTCCCTTGTCCCAACGCCTGCTGTGACACATCTCACCTGAAATATTTCTTCTGAGCACCATCTACTCGGGAGGGAAGAGATCGATAAAAGATCTGAGAAAATAGATCATTTTAGGAACTGTTGAAGAAACCAGAAATACCTCTCCTAGACAAGGAATGTCTTTAGGGAACATTGTTGTGTGGAAGAGGAAACGTGCCCATTGTGTGAAGTCTCTGTGGTTGGGAAGCTGTATGAATGGAGAAACTCAGGTTCACTCGCTCCATGTAATGTAATTTCAGTGTTTTGTGCCAGAGTATTAGACACTGGAAATACAGAGACATTGAGTTTTGATTTAATAAAAGGATACCATTCTTCCTCTTTCTTGATTAACATTATTGATCCTAAATAGAAGTTTTTAAAAATCCTTTCACATATGGTTCCACTGCTCCTTTCGTTGGTCTCTGTTCCCTCTCAGCCGTTGCTCATATAGACTTATAATCTCTATTGCAGTTATAAGGCCCAGACTCAAATCTGTATTCTACTTTCTAAATTGAACAATAAACCCAGGCTTTCTAAGAGTGTGAGGTATGGGCTTTCAGTGATGCATTGAACCAATGAGTTTTCTATTATGGGATCTTTTAATAAAAATCCAGATGATTAACTGGATTAATGGAATAGACAACGTTTATAGCAGGGAGGTAGGAGTTGCTTTGAGATGCCATTAAAAGAAGCATAGTGTTGTGAATAGAAGTCTAGTGACTCAAAGGTCTGGTATTTGTATTTATAAAGAAGTTTAATATTAAAGCAGTATTAGAACTGAACTCAGAGAAGCTCGTATTTCTCCTTTCTCCAATCATCTAATACTCTCTTCATGTTGAAGTTCATGTTTCATTGTTTTTTGACAATTGTGTTCTTCTATTTTTTTCTATTCTTATGGTATTTTCCTCTCAACCTCCCTCTGATAAGGAATAACTCTTCTCTTGTAGAAAATTTGGTGAAGTTAGGATCTTCCTAATATAGTACTACACTTATGGTAATAGGTTAACAGTCTCCGAGGAAGAGGCAAGTTCCTCTAGCCTCTATTTCTCTGCTCTGTTGTTAAGAATCATGGAGAGGAAGGGGGAAAATTGACCACGGAGTCAGCAATATATTATCCTAAGAAGACATAACATCTTTGTAAAAATTTCTCTCTCTGAGTTTAGCTTGAGCACTGTGACCTCTATAACATGATTGAACCATGAGTCTAAAAATAATATTGTATAAAATTTGTAAAATTCTACCCGCTATATAATATTTGGTTCTATTTAAGTTTTCCTAGGATAAGGAAGTGTTATAATACAGGTGTTGGTACCCATAAAAGTATCAAATAAGACTTATTAGTGAATGAGTTATGTTCCATTTTTTCAATGGGCAAAAAAAGTGTACAGGGAAAACGAGTTAAAAATATGAGAAAAAAGTCAGAATCACAGCATCCTCCTCTCTCTATGTTTAAAGAAATGAAAACAACAGAAAATGTTCACTTAGATAACAACATGCTTTCTTTCCTCAAATGTGATGGTAGGGAAAGAAACAGAAGATTCTGATGTGGCTCAATTATTAACTTCATGCCCAGTTCCCGGAAATAGAACAGAGAAAGGAAATTAATGGATGAAATCTTGAGAATTTGTACTATTAATTTCCCCCTGCAAGCCCTCCTATCCCATAATTTGAAGATAAATAAACTGAGGGGGAAAGTCAATGGGGGGGGAGGAAAAGAATAGAATCCTCTATAAACCACATGAATCAGGATCTTAAAAGAGGCAGAATGACCAGGCAAGCCTTACCATATTTTAATATTTGGGCCAAAGTGGGAAATCAAGCCCAGGAGGAATGCCCATGCCCCACAACCCAGATGGGGTGATCTTGAGTTCTTGGACATTTGGCAAAAGTCTAAGAGGAAAAAGAAGAACTAGGACTCTTCCAAAAAGACTAAGTGAAAGCCCAGGGAAGGAATTTAACTCCAGCCAGACCCTGAGGCTACAGCAAACTAGACGGAAGATTAAGCATCCTATTCTCTGTGTGCAACTGAGAGATGCAGACCAATAGGTCTTAAAGAAGAGGAGAGGACTGCTCTAAACAATCACTTACATGCTATTAGAGTAAACAGAAATTCTGGACAGACTGCCTTCTGAATACCTTAAGAAGACAAAAGATTTAAAAAATGTATGGCAATGATGCAAACATACTACCAGAAAGAAATGGAGGAAGAAAACAAGGAAGGGATAGGGGAAGGAAGGGGGGGGGGAGGAAAGAATAGAAAGGAGAGAAGGGAGGAAGGAAAGAATTAATGTAGGAATGGAACAAGGGAAAAGGGAGCGAGGAAAAAATGAGGGAGAAGGAATAAAAGAAAAGAAAAAATAATAGAAAAAGGAAGGTAGGAAGGAAAGATACAAAAGATAGGTAAAAAAAAATAGTCTAGAAGAAAGCATAAATAAATGAAAAGGTAAAAATTACCTGTGAGAGTTAATAAAAATATAAAGTATGAATTCAAAGATTTCACGTTGCAAGAGTAAGTGTTTGCCGAACTGAAAATCAGGACCATGAATTATGTGCAAGTCACGTAGCTGTGTATACTTGGACCAAATATGTACTTCTGTTTTATATTTCTACAACAAAAATGGAAAAATATAATAACTGATTTGTTGACAAGTTGAAAGAATTGCATGAGATGATATTGGAAAGTCACTGGCAGAGTGGCTAGAACATAGTAAGTGCTTGATCAGGGGTCCTCAAACTACAGCCCGCGGGCCACATGCTTCGGTGTGAATTGCATTTGTTCCCATGTTGTTTTTTACTTCAAAATAAGATATGTGCAATAAATGGGTTGTAGCCTTCACTTGAATGATAAAGAATTTGTCTCATATTAGGGGTATATACATTGGATACTTTTTCTTCCATTCTAGAGATACTGTGCTAAGGAGAACATGTTCCAGCTCCATCCATGTAAAAATGAAAGAGGAAAAGTCACCCTCTTTCTTTAAGGCTGCATAATATCCCCACACTGTACCCCATGGTTGAATTAATGTACACAGCTATGATTCAATAAAAAAAAATAAGATATGTGTAGTGTGCATAGGAATTTGTTCATAGTTTTTTTTTTAAACTATAGTCCGGCCCTCCAACAGTCTGATGGACAGTGAATTGGCCCCCTGTTTAAAAAGTTTGAGGGTGCCTGTGCTTGATACTAATAAGATTACTAGGTGTGTGGTATGAAGAACCAGCAGAAGAGACATCAAAACCTTAATCAGTATAACTTAATCCATGCTCTTTTCAATACAATAATTATGAAAACATGAAAAGCCTAAATGTATGATTGTCAAATACTCTGTTATCCTGATGTAGTGAGGAGTGGTCTGAATACATTAAATACCTAAATAAAAAGAAGATAATGATGTATTGAAATGTGGCTTCAAATGATCAAGTTTGCATTTAAAAACTAAGCGGTGTAATTTCTTGAAGGTTTGAGTAACAAGGCAATGACAACCCCACTAATATTTGACTTTGACATCATGTCATGAAAATCATCTTAGTTTGCCTTGTTGAAGGACCCAGAAGAAAGATGCAGCGGTAATGCTGAATTTTGCACTGCTGAGACCACATCTGGAACGCAGGGTTTTCTTCTGCTCACCACACATTTATAAAGACATTGGCAAAAGCAGTGTTCCCAGAGGTGGTTCCTGGTATGGCAAAGCATCTGGAAATGTTGAAAGAACTCATTGCATTTAGCAGGCCTTAAGTAGTAGCATGCGAATTTTCACTGAATAGCTGAAGAAAGACCGACGGAAAAAGAATAATATTTAAGCTATTTCAGATGCTTGAACTGATGTACGAATACGAATGTAATTTAGGCTCAGGACAAGGAAGTTTTTCTAGTGGTTCATGTTCTCCAAAGAAGAATAAATCTCCTTCTGATATGTCCTCATCACTGGATGCATTCAAAAGGATGAACAGCGATCTCACTGGAGCTATTGCAGAAAGGATTCGTGCAATTGTTTTGAAAGTTCAAACTAGGGGATTTATGAGTTTCCATCTATTCTATTGTTATTGTTATAATGAAGATTTTATAAGTAAGCTTTGTGGCCACAAATGCTAAGTGTATAGAGTCCTAGGAGCCATCTGGGGTAGGAGGGGATGATATGGTTGGCCCTTTGCAAAGAGACTATAACGTCCACTATGGCAGTGCCACTACTGATAGAGATCATAAAATTCAACCAAACCCCGAATTTCATAGACCATAGATCCCCAGCTTTTATTCTAAAGACAGTCACTTCATTTTCTTATGGTTCCTTGGGAGTGAAATTATATATCGATGGTGTGTGGGAAAGGAATTTTGCCACGATTTTCCAATTACAACAATGTTATCAGAAGCTATTGAAAGCGAAAGATGTCAATAGTTCTCTAGACATTTCCTTTCCTAACCTACTCCTGGTGGGTTTAGGGGGATGATACCAAGACTGTAGGATCTAGTTGATCAAGTATAACTCAGGGATATGATTTCCTTGACATTTATGTAAATTAACTCATTCCCTCTTCCACAGGCGTGGAATGCACACTGGTTTCCCTTACGGTCACCAGGGCCCTCTGCATCTAACTTCCTGTGCCATCTGAGCCCTGAGTCGTCTTCTCTCACCACCTTTTCTGATGCACATGTAGAATACAGGGTTTTGGGGTTTTTTTCCACACACCTTTTAGCAGATCTTACCCAATGTCTGGGAAGATAAATGATGTTTTCTTTCATAGAGCTAGATAGTAAATAAATACTAAAATTAGGCAATATCTTGTTATGAAAAATCTTCTGGCCAATGTGCCACTGGGGATGCCTCATGGACTGTGTGTGTGTGTTTTTTTTTTCCTTTTTTGCAGTTTCTGGCTGGGGCTGGGTTTGAACCCGCTGCCTTCGGTATATGGGGCCGGCACCCTATTCCTTTGAGCCACAGGTGCTGCCCTATTCTCCTCCTGTTTTTATCATTCCAAATCCAATCTGTTTTTTTCCTAAGGAGAGCGGCTAAGCATCTACTTCTCTCACTCAAACCATCATGTTCTCACATTCCCTGGCTAAACTGACAGGTCATAGCACCTTTCTAAATAAACAAACCAGAAAGGTCTTTTTCCTACGTAGCTTCAAGTTGCCTACTGTTAAAATACATTTTTCCACCAAATCCTATTTGTGATTGTCTGAATGGGAGGACCCCCTGATATTTATATCTTTGCACCTGGACTGTTCATCATTAAGGGTAGCAGAGTCAAGTGTAAGGAATGTGCAATTTGGAGTTTAAAGTCTCTGTGATCGTGGAGAGTTGACATAGGCTCTTTGAGTTGTTTCTTGCCATTATAAAATGCAGATGATTTCCACTTGAGAGAATAATTATAGGATAATCTGATATAATATGGACACATTATCCAATTAAGTAGTTGTCATATACTAGCACCCAAAAATGTTTATTGTATCATTTTGGAATTCATTCTTGTTCTTTCTGGCTTTTTCCCAATATCTGAAAGCCATGTCCAGATCTATAGCTCAGGATAATGGGACGTCTTTGTGCTATTGGACATGCAGACAAAGATGAAAAGAAGAAAAAAACAAGTATTGTTTACAGGAAAAGTCTAGCTCTTGTTAAATATAGATTCCATAACAAAACTCGTGAAATAGTGTTATGTAACCACACAATGGAGTTGAGAAATTAGATTCTAAAAATACTGAAGGAAGAATAATCATGGAAGAAAAATTGACTTGGGAGGAGGACCCTGGAAGTTGTTAAATAGTGGGATAATGTGGAAATAGTTCCTACACTGTTATTAGTATATTTCTGTCATTTGTGGCAGCTGATGCAGGGTTTTTTTGTTTGTTTGCTTCTCTTATTTTGAGCAGAGCATATGCTCAGAGAATGATGTCAGGCAGGGCGAAAGGTTGGAAACTAAGCAGGACACAGGCCTGGTCTTCTGCAGCTTTTGGAAATTATAATGACAATCTGTTAATGGAAAAGGAGTGCTGTTTACAGCTGAAGCTAAAAATTATGTGAGGCTCCCCTTTGGCAATTTTTATTTTTTAGCAGATCTTTTCTGTCACCTCCTTATAGAGAGTGGCTGGACAGCAACATCAGATCAATTTGTAATTTTATGCAAATAAAACATGCAAACTTAATGGGAAGTGAAAGAGCTGACTTCAGAATAAATCATTGTTGAAAGCCATTTGAATTACATTTGAGATGGAAATGAAACAAAGTTGAGTTGTATGGCACTGGTTTACAGGCCCTGTCTTATAGACACTGCCCTGTGCTGTTTAGAAATTTTCTCAAATAAGGTAGAGAGAAGCAGACTCAAGACCAATCCCCACTATATCCATGTCAACTGTTGGTAACATAGGCTGGTTCCTTTTTTAAATATATATTTCATTTTTATTTATTTTTATTTTTGCAATATATTTTATTTTAAAATACTAACAAATTAGCATTTAAATAGAGAACTATGAATTTCAGTATAGCTGTGTTGAGATAGAATAGATACAACCTAAGGTTTCTTAATTGTTGCCAATCTGCCTCATTTCATATTTAGAATACCTTGCAATTCTCAAAGACCTTTTCTACAATGTCACTTCTTTCCATTATTGATCTTAGGCACTATCCCTTGTCGGGGACCGTCTGTGGTGCCACTTGTTGGAGTCCGGGGATGCCGGGTCTCCCGCCCCGACCTTGGGGCTCGTCGGAGTGGGGATGGTAGGTCTCTGGCCCCGGCCCATGAAACTGTCTGGACGAGGCCGCATCGCCAGCTGACTCGGGGTAGGACTCGTTCTGGTCTGGGCTGCCGAAGCACCTGTAGAGGTCACAGTCAATATTAATAGGAGCGAGCATCTCAGCAGCAGTCTGTCTGTCTGTCTGAGTTCTCAGTTTCTCGGATCCCATAGCCACTTCTCCTGAGGTTATTTATAGAAGTAATACCCAACAGACGCGGAAACTGCTGTGCAATAATGTTGATGTTCTCACAGGCTCTGACGTCCTCTCGCGCTCTTTAACGAGAGACCCAAGATGCTAAATGACGTTATGTGATGTAATGCCCCTGCCTCAATCCCTTAGCGCTAAAGTGTTACTCACAGGTGTCTCCTACATCCCTAAACTATAGTTGAACATACTGTAATTTAGAGACGTGACAGGACTCATCCACTGTCTCTATTCAAAAGCAATATAGTTGATTTTCGGGGTTTTCTAGATTTTCCTTCCTAGTTGACTTGGTATATGTGACATTATAAATAAACACACGTGGACTGGGAACCGGAGTGAGGATTTTAATCTGCGGTGATCCACATTGCGTGCGAGAGACACCAAGACACCCAGACAACTGGGCTGGTGTCAGATGTAACACTAGAGGGCGCCATTCCCACTTCCTTGTTTCTTTTGCCCCGGGGATCTTCAGGTTTCCATGTTGAGGACAATGGTGACATAGTGAGGAATGCTATTTCATTTTGTTTAGCCAAGATTTTTATAAGGGGTCTTACTTTTCACTAGTGGAGATGTGTGGAAAATTAATGTCTGTAGGGCTTTAATTCTCATGAATAAACGGTAGCGTCATGAAATGATTTTGATGGAATAGGACACGATCTTAGGGACTGTCGTGCTTATTTAACTTTACTTCAGCAGCTGGATTGTCCTCTTTCCCCCTTTAATCTCACAGGATTATGAGCAGGAGGGGCCTAGTGTGATTTCGGAAGGAGATTGGAGGGTAGAGGAGGATTTTTCTGTTCCCAAAATAGCTACTCTGGCGCAGTGCAGAGCCCTCAGCGTCCAGCTCTCAGAGAGGTGCTTTGGGATGTTTGTGTATGTAGAGATTACAAACTCTTTGAGGTGTGAATTGGTTTGTGTGTGTAACAGTCTTAAAATCAGTTATTTTCCTACTCACGGACTGCAGATTGACTATGATTTGCTGATCTAGAGAAGAAGCTCTAAGCTAAGGAGACTCACAGAAGAAAGGCAAGAATCTCAAGAGTGCAATGCTACTTGGTACCTGCTCTCCGGGCCCATGGAATTCGGAGTTCCTGGGACAGTGCAGAGCACATCTACAAAGACAGTTGGCTTTTCAAAATGGAATCCTGAACGTAATGGGTATGGTTTGCTCTCTCTGGCTACCAGAATACTGATTCTAAATATTAGTGAAGTTATAGATCATATAATAGCAGTGCCTCAAAAAGTTTCTAAAGGATTTTATGAAGATGATATAATTATTTGTCTGAGCATGCCTAAGAATAGGGTACTGTTGACATATCTGGATTATACATAACAGGCTCTAAAGGACACATAATAATAAATTTAGCGTCACATTCCTCTTACAACATTGTGACTATAGTTACTATAGTAATTCTGTTGTTAACTTGAAATTTGATGAGAGCAGATTTTTTTGAGATTCTTGAACAAAATTTATTCTTAAATAAAAAATAGTTATTTAACATTAAAAATCTGACTAATAAAAGTTCATGACTTTTACTGATTAGAAAATGTCCATAAAAATACTTGCCTCTAAGAGGGGACATGGTATAAAGTAGGCACTCAGTGAATAAATGAATATGTTCATGCTTGACATGATTTAACATACTGTTCAGCAAAAATACTCAAGGAGTTATCCTGCCCTCACATTTCTACGTGCATTTATATTCCCTGATGATAAAAGCAGATTTTCAATATCTTCACCATGCACACACCCATCCAAATGATAACTGTGAGTAGTGACGGATGTGTTAACTAATCTGACGATGGTAATCATTAGTTTTTACTTATATCAAATTGTCATGCTGTACACTTTGAACATATACTTTTTTACTTGTCAATTATATCTCAATAAAGTGGGAAAAAATAAATATATTTATGATGAATGAAGAAAAAAATAAGTATAAATGAATAAAAAAGGAAGAGGTTGAGACACACAGGTGAAGTGGATGATCACTTCTGAGATGATCAATTACTGTACATTGACGTCCAGTTCTGATGCTTATGAATCTATGTTTTCTGGGCTGATCCGCATTCTTTGACTTTCACATCCTGAGGCTTCTCTACTGGCTGGGAGCAGCTTCAGGAAGATAAACTATAATTTCAGAGGCAGAATCTTATTGCTTAGTTATCTCACCTGCTACAGCACATGGTCTTGGAGCTTATGTGCTGTCAGTCCCATGACAGGTGTGTAGACACCTGTCATGAAGCTGCATAATCTCCATGTTAGGAGGGCCTCGAAAGAGACTCATGCTCCACAATGCTTTACCCAGTGATAAATGCCCTTCACACCATCTCTCGGAGATCTTCATAACATTGGATTCTACCAGAATAAAACACAGTGGAAGAGTTGTCAGTTTCACGGATGCCCATCATGAAGATTGAAGATGTTTTGTTTTTATTGTATTAAGCGGGATTTCGTTCCCCCACAAACAGCTCTCTAGGGGCTGAGTTAAACTTTCTTGGATTAAAATCAATGATACAACCTCAGTTTTTGTAGTTATCTCCATATTTACAATGCACTATGGATTCTTGGGAGACAATATTTACTCTGGGACTCCATGCTTTTAACTGATCACCCCTTTTTTTTGTTTAAGTTCTCTTCTTCACTAAACTGGAAACACTCATAGGCCTTCCAGGATAGACTGTGAAGCTCTAAGCCATTAGCAGATGCAGAGGGTTATAGGAACACCGAGAGTGGCTGTGATTGGTGTTTGGGGCATCGTAGCCAGGGCTCGTATCCCAGAGACAGATGATTTTGATTTCCCACCTCCCTTTGAGGTCCTTGTTGACAGATGATGTGTAACTAGCTCCCCTGAGTGTAGTTGGTCCGAATTTACTGGATTTGCAGGTGTTTGGCTTCATCCCACTAATGGAAAATGATACAAATGGTCTCTCCAGGCTTACTCAGTGCAGAAGGAGCTTGTGGATCAGGGGAAAGGAGAGCCTTCGAGTGAGAAGTGACTATAAGGATGGGCTGGGCTTCCCTCTGATTTTACATGCTTTTTATTTTAATTTTCTTTCTTTACTTTAGACCTCAAGTATAGAGCATTGTATTCATTATCTTTCCTAGCGGTTTGATGTTACTATTTGCCTCAAGGTCCTACTCTTATTTTCTTTCCTTTTAGTATTTTCCCCTTTATCACTGATCTCTCCCATCTCCTTCTCATTAGGAGTGCTCCAACATCCTTAAATTGTGTGGTTCTTGGAAAAATTGTGATAGTTCACGTATCCATGTGTTTTACATTTGTGTAAGTACCAGGCACCTTGTATCTTGTGATTCTTGGTCCTTTTTCCACCAGCATTATGTCTGCAGGCTTGTAATATAATATTTCTTTTAAATATTTTAATATCACACACCCTGCTTTCTATCACCTAGGTTGGCATCAATTCCCCACTGGTACATACAATTCCCAGGTGAATATCCGTAGATGTTTCTCCTTATGCACCTGGGGGTAGTTTTTCTCTGGGATATGTATTAAAGAGATGGTTTTGAGGATTTACAATATGTGATTTCATGAAATAATTACCCTCCAGGATGACTGCAAACATTTGTACTTTCACCTGTGGGAGGGTGGCCTTTCCCTCATATTCTTGTCAAATTTGGCACTACTTTTTTCTGAATTTTTTCTAATATAATGGGTATAAAGCATTTAATGTTGCTGAATGTTACTCTGAGATATATTTATTTGCTTTCTTGTATTTTAAGCTTCTCGTGTATAGACTCGTTGGCTTTTCCAGTTTTGTTTGTCTATGAATTGCCTATTTATATTCCTTACCCATTTTTATCTTAGCTCACCAGTTTTTAATGTACATGTGCAAGAATTCCTTTAATATTCTAGACACTAACACTATGTTGGTTTTGACATTGTCGGTATCTATCCCAACAAGGCTGCCCAGGTTAATATTGTCTAGTGTTGTATTGTCGCATATAATTTGTCACCTTGTGAACTGTGTTTTGGGTCCTTTACTTAAAAATAAACGATCTCTTCCTAGCACTCTGGGAGACAGAGGCAGGTGGATTGCCTGAGCTCACAGGTTCAAGACTGGCCTGAGCCAGAGCTACACCTTATCTCTGAAAATAGCTGGTTATTGTGACTGGTGCCTATAGTCTCAGATACTCGGGAGGCTGAGGCAAGAGAATCGCCTGAGCCCAAGAATTTGAGGTTGCTGTGAGCTATGGTGCCATAGCACTCTACTGAGGGTGACAAAGTGAGACTCTATCAAAAAAAAAAATCCTTATTCTGAGGCTATAAAGATGTTTGTATATCTTTTCTTTTATTGGATTTATAATTTTTCTTTCAAGATTGGGTTTAATTCATATGTGCTTTATATAGTGTGAGGTAAATGAGCCATATATGCACCCGTATCTATTTAACAATTCTTTCTCCATTGTTTAGTGAATACCACCTCAGTAATGAATCAGCTTCCCAGCTGTACATGGATCTGCGTTTGGCTGCCTATTACCTTTTACACGTTTACTTACTTTTTCTAAGGTACTGCATCCTACAGTTTATAATACGGCTTCATGTCGGACCCCATTAAACTGCTCTTTTTCCTCTTTATTTTATAAATTGACAACTATTCACACATCTTTACATTTTTATCTAAATTTGAGAATTAGTTTGTGTGGAATTTTGATTGGAATAGCATAAGGTTTATAAATTACTTAGGAGAAATATTAGATGTTTATTAATGTATATATATGTTTATTATGTTATTAGTCTCATTCCTGAATGTGTGTGTTATACTTTATAAGTTTTCTTTTAAATATTTTAATATCATTTAAATCTTTCTCCATTAATTCCTGATCCATTTTTACAAAGTAGCTAATAGAATTGTTTGTCATTTACAGAGTTTTATAATTTCTTTTATATTTTTCATCACCTTTTGACCTTTTGGCTAAGATCAAGTGTAGTATATTTTCTAATTGGTATTGCTGGTAGAGGAAATACTGTTGATTTTTGTTTTATTAAATTCATTGATTTCTATGAAAAAAATTGATAACTTTAAATATTAAATCTAGAACAGGAGATGCATCTCAATTATTTGCCATCTTTCTTTATGTCTTTAACAATGTTTTAAATACACTTTTAATAAACTTTGCATTTTTTCATTCATAAAGATTATGGACATTTTTGTTTGGTTGGTGCCTAAATAATGTACGAGTCTTGAATTTGTTTTGAATAAATTATATGATGATTTCTATAACATCTTCTTATTGGTTTCATTTGCTGGAGTCAATACCAAATCCAGCCATCTTGCGCATATCTGAGTTTTCCAAATCTTCTCTTTTGATTTTTGTTAGGTTTTTAATGTTAATTATAACATCTGCCAGATACGGGCAGTTTTCTGTTATTCTTTTATGTCTTTATACCTCTTTTTGTTTAAATTGTGTTAGAGCACTCTTTGGCTCAAAACCCTTCAATATCTGTTCACCTTACTCAGATCAAAGCTGGCATCCTGGCAATGTCTGGGAAGACTTCTACCTCTGTTCTTACCTGGCTTCTACTCAAGTTTGTGCCTTTCCTCCTCTAATGCTGAGTGACCTACTGTACTGAAATTTGCCAGCTGCCTCAGCACCTTTGCAGGGCCACCCATAAAGAACATGAATAGAAAATGGATACTTCCTATCATTTTGCAGCCTAGCCCCTCATTTGCCTGACTTTAGTCTAGGTTCTGCTTTATAATTAGCTTTTATATCTGACTAAAAAGCTCTTTCCTCAGATATCTGCATGTTTTGTGCCCACACTTATTTCTGGTCTTGGTTTAGATGTCTCTTCCTTGGGATGTTTAAAAATAGACACTGGGCCTGGCTGCTGGCTCATACCTATAATCCTAGCACTCGAGGAGGCCAAAGTGGTTAGATTACCTGAGCTCTGCAGTTGAAGACTAGCCTGAGAAAGAGTGAGACCCCCTGTCTAGAAACAGAAAAGCTAGCTAGCAGCTACTCAGGATGCTGAGGCAGTAGGATCCTTTGAGCCCAAGAGTTTGAGTTTGCTGTGACCTATGATGACCCTAGGGCACTCCACCCAGGGTGATAGAGTGAGACGCTGTCTCCAAAAATAAAAAAATAAATAAATAAAATAAAACACTGCTCCTCTATGCCAGCATTTCCTATCCCTCTTTCTTGCTTTATTTTTCTCCATAGCATGTATAGCTATTTTACATAGCCTGTGACTTATTTGTTATTTTTAAATATTTTTGTTATTTTAAAATAGTTCTATCTCCTCACTAGAATACAATGTCTATCTATTTTGCTCACTGCTGTATCCTCAATGCTTAGAACTGAGTATGGCATGTAAAAGGGGTCTAATAACTACTTGTTGAAAGGTAAATAAATGAACAAGTGAATGCATGTCATGCTCCAGATAAAAATAGAACACTTCCTTTGTCCCATGAGTAGGAGGTTCACATTATGGTTTTGATAACTAGCCTTTATTCTTAATCACCAGAAAGTTTATTTTTAATAATACATTGATGTTGAACTTACTCAATTTTTTATTTTTATGAAGACATCTGATCATGTGGTCTTTGTTATTTAGTCCATTAATGTGAATGGTTACATTATAAGTATTCTGATAATAAATAAAATTTATGTCTGCAGGATGCAATACAATTTTCTTGTGATGTATTATTTTTAATAGATTTTAAAATTTGACTTTTAAATGTTTTATTTAGAATTCTCATATCCTCTTCTAATAAAAATATAGACTCCACTGTAATAAAGTGATTTTCTCAGAGACACTTGATCAGCTCTAGACCCTAGATGTCCATATTCTCTATTTGGTCCCTCTGTTTAGATATTTTCTAAGACTGAATACTTCTTAAAATGTATTATCTTACTTGTGCATCATTTTCTTTTATTTGTGCATCTTTAATGGAAACTAAGGTACTATTTTAAGATGGAATCTCTGCTTTATCAAACTGGCTGAAAGTAAAATATTTAATATACCAATAATTTTTTGTCTTTATGATACAAAACAACAATTTTTAGCTTCTCAATTTTAAATTGAATTGATTTTTTTGTGATCTAAAAATGATGTGATGAGTCAATTATTCATGGCCTTTATGCTCATGAGTCATTCCTCTCATAAAGCCTTTAAGCTCAAAAGAGCTTCTCAATTTATTAGAGAATGTTTTCTGGAATCAGGCATATCAAGGGCATCTGGGAGTTTACCTATCCTTGCTCTCCAAGGCTTCTCCTGTGTGCTATATAAATTAATAATGATGAAAATATATTCATCAAATATCAATTAATGTAATCCATCACATCAAAAGGCTAAAAGAAGAAAAATCACATGGTCATATGAATCGATGCAGAAAAAGCATTTCACCAAATTTAACACCCTGTTGATGAAAAACTTTCAACAAACTAGGAATAGTGGGTAACTTCTTCAACTTGGTTATAGGATGTTTACAAAAAACCTACAGTTGACTTTATACTTAATGGTAAGAAATTAAAATCTTTTCCACTAATATTAGGAATAAGGGCAGCACCACTACTTTTTAATGTTGTACTGTAAGTCCTAGCTGATTCAATAAGAAAAGAAAAGGAAACAAAAGATATATTGATTAGAAATAAATAAAACTACTTGTTTTATTTATTAGTATCTGTTCACAGATACCATCATCATGTATGTAGAAAATCTTTAAGAATCAACAGAGAAAACATAAACACACACACACACACCTCCTAGAACAAAGATATTGTAATTGTAATGTTGAAGGATACAAGGTTAATATAAAAAAATCAATCACTTTTCTCTCCACCAGGAATGAACAACTGGATTTTGAAGTTAAATACAGACTGACATTTACATTTGCATCCCCCAAATAAAATACTTAAGTATAAATCTGACAATATATTTATGTGATCTACCTGAGGGAAACTCCAGAACTGATAAAATTAATCAAAGAGCTAAATGAATGGAGATATATTTCAATTTCATGAATAGAAAGACACAGTATTATCAAAATGTCAGTTCTTCCCAACTTGATCTATAGACCCAATATAATCCTAATCAAAATTCTACTAAGTTATTTTGTGGATACCAATAAACATAAAGTCTATATGGAGAGGTAGAAGACCCACAATAGCCAAGACATTATTATAGAAGGAGGACAAAGTTGGAGTACTAAATATACTGAACTTAAAAATATAATATAAAGCTACAGTAATCAAGACAGTATGGTGTTGATGAAAAAATAGGTGGGTGGATCCATGAAACAGAATAAGTCACGTACCACCAAGCAACATTTTAGCCAACAACACAGTGCACATAATGTGTACATAAAGTTCGTGTGCAATTGAAATAGTTTTGCATAGTAAATTGCACATGAACTTTATGCCCACCCTGTATGCTGGTGGTCCAATAAGATTATAATGGAGCATAGACTGAAACTTGATACATAACAATTGGGTTTGACACTGCAGATTAAGTAGGGGAACTGATTGACATTTAGTAATGGTGCTAGAACATTTGGTTTTTCATATTTAAAAAAATATATAATACATATATATGTATATATATGTGTGTGTGTATATATGTATACTCTCTAGATATGTGTAAATATACTCTGCGATGTTTGTACAATGGTGAACTCACTTAATAATGCATTTTTTAGAATGTATCCCCTTCATTAAATGACACACAATTGTTCAGGGCACACATATAGACCCACACAAATATAGTCAACTAATCTTTCACTAAAAAGAAATGGTAAATACAATGGAGAAAAGAATCTTTGTTCAGTAAGTGCTGCTGAAACAAGTGAATATTCACATATGATTAAAAAAAAAAAAGAATCTTGACATAGACCTTACATCTGTCACACAAATTAACTCAAAGTGAATTATAGGCCTAAAGGTAAAACACTAAACAAATTTCTAGAAAAAAAATAAAAGAAAATCTAGGTGACCTTTGCTTAGAAATAACTTTTCAGATACAACACTAAAGGAATCACCTCTGAAAGAAATAATTAACAAGATGAACTTCAATAAAATTAAAAATTCTGCTCTGAGAAAGACAAGGGGAGAATGAAAAAAACACATATTGAGAGAAAATATTTGCAAAAGATATCTGAAAAAGGACTGTTATCCAAAAGAACTCTTAAAACTCAGCAAAAGGACATGAATAATATGATTTTTTAAAATGGGTCAAAGACCAGAACAGAAACCTCACTAAAGTAGACACACAAATGGCAAATAATCCTGAAAAAATGCACATTGTGTCCTATGGACCTGCAAACTAAAAAGCAATGGGATATCACTTCATGCCTATCAGAATGGTGAAAATACCAAAAAAACAAAAAACAAACAAATAGAAAAAACCAAACCACCGAGAACATGGAGACTGTGAATTTTATAATATAAACATTGCCCTTAGAATGCATTATTGTATTATACATTGTAAGGCTTTGTGCATCTCTTTTCCATAGATATTATGATGAATATCTACAGAGAATGAGACAGAGTCATCAAGATGTTTATTTATTTATCAAGGTGAGATAGATAATGATTCAGTATTTGATAACCGAAGAAAGACATGTACCAGTAGAGAAGACTTGGCCGTGAGAAAATGAGGCTTGCGATATCCTTTTACTTTATCCCAAATTCTTCCACCAAAGATTATGCATTCTATGTGTATATTTTAAAAATCAATAACCTAGGAAATACAGTTTGTGCAAAATAGTGAGATCTTTAGCAAAGTTTTTCAAGTGTGATTAATCCTTGCATATTTGGGATATTTTAAATTAGTTCTTGGCTGGTCAATATCACATATTGCCATCCTTCATGGACTCTTAGAGAGATTTATCTTGAGAACAAACTTAGAGATAATTAAATCTCCTGACATAAGGAAACAACACTGCAGACCTAGTGCCACGAGGATGCTACTTTCCTTAAAATTTCTTTGGCTTGGCTGGGCCTGGTGGCTCATGCCTATAACCCTAGCACTCTGGGAGGCTGAGGCGGGAGAATTGCTCGAGTTCAGGAGTTGGAGACCAGCCTGAGCAAGAGTGGGACTCTCTCTCTACTAAAAATAGAAAAAGTAGCTAAACCTTGTAGTAATGCCTGTAGTCACAGCTACTCTGGAGGCTGAGGCAGGATAATCGCTTGAGCCCAGAAGATTGAGGATGCTGTGAGTTATGGCAACATGGCACTCTACTCAGGGTAACAGAGTGAGACTCTCTCTCTCTCTCTCTCTCTCAAAAACAAACAAAAAAAGACAAATTTCTTTGGCTCTTCTACCCCCCCATTGCACTCTATTCCTACTTCTATAATAATTATTGTGATGTTTGTTATTTTTTGTTTTACTCATATACTTGAAGTTGAATAATCGACTATGTAGTGCTTGAAGGTAATAATTTAATCTTGTTTGTGTCCTTAGCACCTAACATGGAACTTGGATACACCATGCTTTGATGATGCATTACCCATCACAGAATAAATAAATGATCAGACATGCAAACATAGTTTAAGCTACTAAGAACTAATTTTTGACATATTTAATATTAAAATCCAACTCTTTTACTACCACTTTGATATTTTGGACATTTCTCATGTTGCTTCTTCATTAATACAGTGACACAGTCTCTAAGTAATGTTTAACTTTATTAAGAATGTTTCAACAAGATTTAGATAATGAAATAATCATCACAATTGCATCTATCTAGGTTACTTGATGAAGGGTTATGAATGTGTACTGAATACCCCCAGTATTGTAGCCATCACTAAAAAAAAAAAAAAAAAGAAAAGAAAAAATTGAAATGGTCCCTATGATTTAATCAGATATTTTATTTTATATGTATGGTAAAATAAGGACTTGCAATATGCCAACATTTAGCCTGGGGATTGAAATGCAGGCTGTGGAGAGGGAGAAGGTCTAGATTGATACAAGGCAGAGATTCCACATAAGTGGAAGTGTGAGCTAGGGACTGAGGAAAACCCAAGGTCATGGTGCAGAAATTGGTTATAAGACAAGGCAGGAAAAGCAAACCATCGAGTCCTACATCTATAAAAGGGCTTCATTTTTGTAAACAGAATTGCCATTTTCCTTCTCTTTTATTCTATTTTTTCATTAAAACCTAAGCCTAATCATTCTGAGACCTCCTTTTTAGACTGATCATGATATCTAGCCCAGCCCTGTTTAACAAAGAACTTTGTTACATATCAACTCTGAAATAAACACCATTAAATTATAAGGAAAATTATAACTGACATATACAATGTTTTTTTCTTAAGGTCAATAATAGAAAACAAATTCAGTTTTAAAGAAAGAAAAAATAAAATCCTCTATGGAACATCAAAAGAAAAAGGACATTTTATCTAAATTAAAAATAAGTGTCACAAATATTAAAATGAAATGCAACAGAATAACAGCAGTAGCTGTCGCTGGATTGTGACATTATATATTTTATATTTACAAATTTTATTTGTTAAAAATAATAGATTTGCTTCAAATACAAAGAAAATAATCTTATAAAATAACCTCATTGCTAGGCAATTAAACTATTCATAAATTTCCAAGAACATTACCTTCCATTTTATTCCATTTATTTCCATTTAACAATACTTTATTGAGCAAAGCATCACATCAGATACTAGGGAAGATACAAAGATGAAAACAATACAAAATATGTCCATAAGAGTTTACAATCTGTGGTGCACTAGTACCGCAAGGGAGCAAAGTGCCAAGTGTGCATAATTATAGAAGTTTTGATGCTCCGGGTTCCAAATTGGAATGCTGGCATTACATTCAAGCCTCTTAAATTTCCATCCCAGGAGTATGATTATTCCTTCTTGGACCAAACCAGAGCAGCTATCTAGGAAAGGTCAAGCAATAAAGTAAAAAAATTCTGCCTCCTGCCTCTTGGAATGGAAAAGAAAAGGGAATAAGGAAGGTTGATACGGTGATTTGACCAGAGGGACTGATGGTTGATGGAAGTCAGAGAGATAAGGAGGGAGAGCCTGGCTGTTGCTGATGTCTGTACACTTTCAAGAGATGTATGTTCCATGGAAGAGGCAGTGAGAATGAGGGTGAGGTGGGGAAATCTTTGAATCAGAAAATCTTTAAAATTCTGTATTATAGAATACAGAATTATTAGAATGTATTAGAATGAGAGAGCATTTGGCCATTCTTCTGCCTATAACAGTCTTTAAGACAAGGAATAATCACAGCCAAAACTACAGAGTACTTGTTACATGGTAAGCACTGATGCAGGTGTTTTAACATTCGTACACAGATTTAATCATTGCTCTTTGAAGTAGGTGGTGTTATAAGCTGCATTTTCTAGAAAATAATGAGGCATTAAAAAGCTAAGTAACTTGCCCAATGTCACAAGCTAGAAAGAAGGCGAGATAAGGTTCAAGTCCATGAACCTCTGGTTTCTGAGTCCATGTTTTTAACTATACTACCATGCTTTCCTGTTTCTCCTAATAATGTACCCAAATACTCAATTTTCCTTGCCATCAACTTCATGCTGCATCTCTTTCCAACACTGACACCTCTAAAAATATAAAAGGTCTGTTGGGTTGTATGGCTGGTAGGGCTTCTTGGACCTCAGCTTGGACCTACTGCATGATCCTTTCATATTCTAGAACTTCAAACCCAGCTACTTTTCATATCAATCAATGTATAGGGCAGAGAAGTATTCCTAGGTTGGAATGTGTGTTTCCCAGGTGTGAAAAAGTTTTCTTCTGTGTTGTAGGAGATATAAGTTACACTACTTTGGTTTTTTTCCTTTGCAGAGGATGTCTGGAAAAGCTGTGGTTACTGACATTCTCATTGGCTTCTAGGTGATGACTCCCCAATTCTCAAACCAATCTTAGTGCTCACTCTACCAAGTTATGGTTTTTCAGGAAGCAGGAAGACGGGAGTGCAAGCAGTTTCATGGAAGAAATGTCTGAGAAAGAGACAGGGGAAAGATGTAAAATTAGAAAGAAGAAGACTTCAGAACACAATCCAGACCTGAAATATGTAACAGGGAAGGAGATAGAAGAAGGACTGAGTGGAGGGAACTTCAGGCATAGTCTCTGCCGAAGTGCTGCATAGCACTGGAGTCAAGATTGACTATTAGAGGTACCCCATGCTGGAGGGGAAAGGCAAGGTTCTGGAAGCCTCTCTGTGGTCCATCATTGGTTGAGGGTGACCTAGGAAACCAGACACTTTGCTTTGAAAGCTCAGAAAGACTCTGCATTTGAAGGCTGTCATCTAACTGTCCTTCTTGTTGATTAATGGCAGTTTTTTTTCTGGAAGTGAGATTTGAGGGGCCTACCTCTATAACTGATTTATGCCTACCTCTATTACTGATTTAGTAAAGTTGGAGAATCAGTGATGGAGAACTCTACAGCCTGTTTTAAAGATCTTTGTTTTTACTTTGAGAGAATGAAGGCATTAAAAGCTTTTGAGAAGATAAGTCATGAGTAATTTCGTTACTAATGGGATTACTCTGGCTCTTATGTTGGGAAGCAGGGATGAGGTGGTAAAAGTGAGAGCAGGTCCAGTTAGGCAGTAAATGTTGGTGGCTTGAAGCAGAGTGATGTCAGTGTAGGTGGGGCAAAGTGGTTGGATTCTGAATATATTACAAAGGATGTTAGCATGATTCTAAGATCTTGGCTGAAATAACTAGAAAGTTGAGATTCCATCAAATGAAACAACAACAAAGAAAGGCTGAGTATATTCATTTTCAAGGGATAAATTAGGACATCAGTACTAATTATATTGGTTTTTAAATATCTCCCAGAATCCCAAGTGACTATTCCAAACAGGTAGTTGGGTATTTAACTTTGGATTGGAGGAAAGAGGCCCAGCTAGAGATAAAAATTTTGGAGTCAGCACATGTAATTTAAAGCCATGAGATTGAATGATGTTACCAAAGAAGTTAGTAGTGATAGAGAAATGTCCAGGAACTAATCTCTGAGGCCCCAACATTAAGACCTTTGTGAATAGAGCAGGAAGTAGCAGAGGAGTCCAAGAAGGAGGGGACATAAGGTAAAAGCAAAGCCAAAAGTACTATGTTCCTGAATCCAAGTGAAGAAAGTATTTCCAGGATGTGGAAGTGATCAGCATTATCAAATGCTTCTGATGGACCAAGTGTGATGAGAACCGCATTTTGAGCTCTGAAACTTTGCATTGCGGAGGTCATTGCTGACCTTAATGAAATCAGTTTCTGTATGATAATGTTGGTGAAAAACCTGACTGAAATGGATGTAGAGGAGGGGAGAGGTCATAAGAGTTAGGAAGAATGAAGTACTTTTTTTGTAGTGTTGCTGAAAAGAGGAACAGAAAAATGGCCTGGAATCCAGAAGATGAAGTAAAGCTAAGCCAAGGGTTTGTTTTCCCAGATGGCAGAAGTGATATCTTCTTCCGTCTATCTTATAGACTACTGGGAATGAATCAGCAAGGGGGGAAATTTGGTGCCTTAGGAGAGAGAGAATTGCTAGAGTGATGTTTTTGGATTAATAGTAATGTAGAGATATAGCACCAACAGACTGGGGCTTTCCTTGGATAGAAGCATAAACAGTATACCTATAGTAACATGAAGGAAGCCAGGCTTTACATACTAAAGGGTGTACAGTTGTGATGGTGAGAGTTTATGTGAGTTCTTTTCTGATGGTTTCAATTTTCTTTGAGAAGTAGAAAGGAGAGTTATTGGTGGACCATGAAAATGGAAAAAGAGTTGGTGAAAAGTTGAGAAAAGTGAAGATATATGTGCCTTATAGATAGAGAAAGATATTCCAAACAGGTGAATCAACATAGATGTACGGCTTATTGGAGTAAACACCAATGGCTTTGTGTAGTTCAGAGGCAAGCTCATCATTGGAAGAAGGTGATCATGGAACTGTAATGGTAGATTAGAATCAGGTTGTAATGGCCTGAATGAAATGTTAATGTGTTAGAATCCTTTTTTGTTTGTTTGTTTGTTTTAATTAAATCATAGCTGTGCACAGTAATGCATTTATAGGGTACAATGTGCTGGTTTTATATACAATTTGAAATATAACAAACTGGTTAACATAGCCTTCACTGCACTTTATCATAATGTGTGTGGTGGTAAGAGTGAGAGCAGGTCCAGTTAGGAGGCAGTAAATAATGGCAGCTTGAATCACGAAGTGCTGAGAACTTGTAGTGGTTCAAAAAAGGGAACTTATTAATAAGAATAGTATTTATGTTGGAAACACAGTCTTTTGACAGAACACAGAACAGGTTGGAGAAAGAAGTGCATGTATTCTGTACTATGTGATTGGTCATTTTCCAAATATTCACTCTACCTAAGTGTAAAATTTATACCCCTAAATTCACTAGTTGAAACCCACACAAATGTATCTGCACACATGTGCTAGCAAAAATAGTTTAGGTTGGAATCTGGACAAGAAGATTCGGAGAATAATATTGTCATTTCTTCTCTGTTCTGATTGGCCGGTGTCTCATGCTTCTGTTTTTAAACCATTTTGTACAATCTTGACTTTATCTTCCCCACATTATTAATGAATTTTTTAAAAAAACTTTGAAGAAGGGACTTGCCTAGAAAAGATGTAAAAGGATGCTGGAAATGGTAAGGTCTGTTGAACAAAACAAATGCATATAAAATATAAAGTTTAGCCATATACGTTTCTGTATCTATTGTGCATATGATGAGAAAGTAAATATTATGAATGTATTGTTGGTGCTGGAAAGTTCACTGTATTACTTGAGTACAGCATAATATTTTTTAATAACTAGAGAAATACTGTATGGAATGAATTGAGAGTCACACTCAGCATGAGATGTAATTTAGCCCCATGTTGAGATAACAGAAGACACTTGACATTTCTAAAGATCTGAGGAAGGCGATGGAGAAAGGGAAGTTGAGCTCTGGGAATAGTTTGAGGAATTTGAGAAGCTGTAAGTTATGTAATTTGACGATTATGACAGGCCCACACCTAACATTTGTAGAGCCTGGGGTGGAGTAAAATGGAGGGACCCCGCCCATAGCCCACATTCCCCCCCACTGCTCATCCCATACTGTGAGGGGTCTCACACGTGAGTGACACCTCAGCCCACACTTCAGAGCTCCATCCACTGACTCTCTCTCCATCTCCTGGCTCAGCAAAGGCCAACAGCACGGTGCTCTCTTACGGGCCATCTCCCATCTGCAGGATCAGTCAGGGAAAGTTTTGGCAGCCCCTGAAATTAGGCTTGGGTCTGGCAGGAAGAGGGCCAGAGCTAAGACCAGGGCAGGTCTGCTGAGACGAAGAGTAATCCTGGTTAGAGTGGAAGCAGTTTCTGTAAAAAGTGAGACTGAGTCAGTCTTTCTTAGTGAAATGCAGGGAACCACTGATGACAAAGAAGAGTCATCAATAGTAATGTCAAACCTTTCGAATTACTTTTAGATAATCCTGACACAATTATTGCTCCTGCTTGTGAAGAACATCATGACCTAGATGGAAGCATCACATTTAAAAGAAGGAGGACATTCACCGTGTCATACTATAGGAACTGTACAACTGGAAGCAAAGGGACTTAGAGGTTAGTAATGAGGCTTTCACCCCAATGCTTCCTGGGTGGTTTTAGGTGGTCATCTGTGTTCAAAGTCCTCAGTGTCAGTAAGTGAAGTCTGTACTGGACTTTTCATTCACTTGTTCACTCATTTTCCATCAGCTCTCGTCACCTTCACTCACCGTCATGTGGCTCTAGCAGCTGACTGTCATCTCCATTTCCTTCTTAACACCAGACCTCACTCAAGTAATAATTAATTAGCATTTAACAGTTAAAATTACCCTTTATTTTTTAAAATGTTATTTATTATTATTATGTATCCTACACATATTACTACATTTCTTTATTTGTATTATAGTTCATATTCACTGAAGTGAAAAAGGAGAACATATTTGTACAACCTCCTTAAAGTTTCATTGTATACTGCAAATCCTGTCTGCAGTGTACAATGTTAGATAATTAGACAATTGGTGCTTTTGCATCATGTAGGAATCCTGAAAGGATTATTATATAGGTAGTTACAGTGGTGCTTCTCAGATCAGCTGTAAAGAAGGGCTCAGTTTTGTGTTTTTTTTTAAATTTCCTATTCCATATAGACCAGTGGTCCTCAACCTTCCTAATGCTGCAATGTATTTTCATTGTTAAAAAGGAGTCGAGACCCACAGGTTGAGAACTATTGATATAGACAATTCCTGGTAATATATTAAAAATAAATTAACAGGATGTCAGAATTAAATTGTTTGACTTCAGGGAGGACATTTCCCATTGTCATTCCTATGCTACAGACAGTAGCCCTCACAGAGTTCATAGAAGGGGCCATGAGTATATTTCATGAGTATATTTCTCACAGCCTTGGTGAAGGGAGTGCTCTGCCCCCACCAGGCAATGCGGTTAGGAATAAGGAGAGCAGATTTGACTGGATACATCCAAAGGCAGTCTCAATCTTTGGACACATTATTCCACACCACATAAGAAAGTTCTGGCATTTAATTTTTACTTAGTGTAATGCTACCGTTAATTAAAAAAACACAAAATGAAATATGAAGTATAAAAATAATTATTAAAAGGTAGGCATGGTATTGCTTTTACATAACTTAAAACATGCAAAGGAATACCACATCTTAATTATAGATAGAGACATATGGAGCAAACTTCACGAAGTATACGGAGTGCTAAACAACATGGAATACTAATTATCTCTGGGAAAGAGGGGAAGAAGATGAGATCAGAGTCTTGTACAGGGAACCTTATCTATAGTATTCCATTTCTTGGAAAAAAATTAGAACTAAGTATCCAAGCAAATTCTGCAAAATATTGATATTTGTCAAATTTTGTAGGTGGCACACAGGGTTTATTATTTATTCTTTCCTTATAAATATGCTTGAAATTTTTCATTTTTTGCACATACACACAATGCCCCACAAATGTATATTTTAAGCAAGGAAAAACTGTTATTAAAATTATAATTCTTTTTTTTTTTGCAGTTTTTGGCCAGGGCTGGGTTTGAACCCACCACTTCTGCACATGGGGCCAGTGCCTTACTCCTTTGAGCCATAGGCACTGCCCCAAAATTATAATTCTTAAGGCATGCTTAACTTCTGCTATTGTAAGAGGTATTCAAGTTTGGCTGGTATTCATCTTTTGTTATCCTTATGTGTTGAGTATTATAATTTTTTTTTTTTTGAGACAGAGTCTCAAGTTATCGCCCTGGGTAGAGCTGTGGCGTCACAACTCTCAGCAACCCCGAACTCCTGGGCTTAAGTGATTTTCTTGCCTCAGCCTCCCAAGTAGCTGGGACTACAGGCGCCTGCCACAACCCACAGCTATTTTTGTTTGCAGTTGCCATTGTTGTTTAGCTGGCCCAGGTACGATTCAAACCCGCTACCCTCAGTGTATGTGACTGGTGCTGTAACCACTCTGCTATAGGCGCTGAGCCAAGAGTATTACAGTTTTAATACAGGTTTTTCCTTTCTTAAATAGTATATATATATTTTTGCATAATTTGTATATATATTTAAAATACAAGCCGGGTATGGTGGCTCACGCCTGTAATCCTAGAACTATGGGAGGCTGAGGTGGGTAGATTGCCTGAGCTCATGAGTTCAAGACCAACCTGAGCAAGAACAAGAGTAACAGCCCATCTCTAAAAATAACTAGGTGTTGTGACAGGCACTTATAGTCCCAGCTACTCGGGAGGCTAAGGCAAGGGAATCACTTGAGCCCGAGATTTTGAGGTTGTTGTGAGTTATGACACCACATCACTCTACCGTGGGCAACAAAGTGAGACTCTGTCTCAAAAATAAATAAATAAATACATAAATAAATAAATATCAGACTTTCTGATTTCTCTGTGTCTGGTCTGAGTGCCGGGCGATGGTGATCCCATTCCACGTGGCATAGGAAGGAGCAGAACAAATTTCTAAGAGAACAGAGGATTTAAATTTTGGATTTACTCGTTTAGAGAAGCCTAAAGTGTATTTGTATCCTGTACAGAACAACCCATCCCTGGTCTTTCTTTTCTTTTCCCTTTGTTTTTTAATGAATTTTCTTATAACTTGGTGGCATAACACGAAAATGAATGACTGACAGGGCATGTCTAGACTTTTGTTGAAGAATGTAATGAAGCTTTACATGTTCCTGGTGATTGGGACATGGGAAAATGTGGACGAAATGAAAGCTCCACACCCCTCTACCACATCTTGTCCTATGGTTCTCTTCCATCAGGGTGTTCATGGGTTACCCTTTGTAATATCCTTTATCATAAATGAGGAAATGTAAGTTAGAGTTTTCCTGAGTCCTATGTGTTGCTATAGAAAATCAATCAAGCTGTAGTTTGGATGGTGGGAACCCAATTCATAGCTGGTGGATCAAAGCACAGGTTACAATCTGAAGCTTGAGATTGTTACTGAGAAATAAGGTAATGAGAATGTAACACTTTACACAAAACTCATGTCATTGGACATTATCTAGGAGAGATTTGGGTGTTCTGCAACACAATGGCTAATAGGAAGTACCAGACAGTGAGAAGATACTCTTTTTGCCTCATACCCTTGACTTTAAATCATCCAGTTGGTTCCTATGTATAGACTGACTTGATGTTAATCTCACTATGGATAATATGTAGATCATTTTAGAATGAACTTTACAATTATGACAAAGCGGGCAACCTACTTCCTGGACTTCTTTCTCTTGTTCAAAGAATTCACTAGCTAGAATCCAAGTCCATTTTGACTTGGGAAGATGAGAAAGTGGAATTCTGCTGATGGCTGAGTTCATCACATATGTTTAAGTTTTGGACAAGCAATTAGCTCACAGTGGCTGTTCTGTCATTGCTAAGCTGGACATGATGGGCCAAGCTTCAAATGAAATACTTCTCTCAGTCAAGCTTGCCAAGCTCACTGGGACCCAATAGGAACTGTTCTCAAGCAGTAAAGGGGAATGAACGGTTTGCAGCTTTTTGAAAGGCTTTTTAACATACGTTTTATCATTATAAGTGTAAAACAATGTTTATTGTGGAAATTTTGGAGATAGAGATTGTCTATGTATTTTAAAAATAAGGCATTTTCCAGTCATCGATGGTCCTAGTTATAGTCTGTCCTCTTCTAGATCATCTTTGAAATATGCAGTTTCATGAAAACAGGAAGTGACTTTCTGAAAGTCACTTTCTCAGATATTTTGTTGTGGCTTTTGTGTATTTCAAGCTCTGTTGAAAAACTTCCTTTCTGTGTCGTGCTATAAATTTCAAGTTAACGTGACACACACACACACACACACAGGAACTCATCCTAGAAAAAGTGCCTTGAAGGGTGGACTAGGCACCCTAGTCATGGATCCTAGTCCTGGTTGGTGGATAGTTTCCCAAGGTGAGTACTTTGAAGGTGACCGTAGTTGATATTCGGCATGAGATACATTTTTTCTAGAATGAGTTTGCAAACTTAATTGTCTGGTGTTGTATGTGTGTGTAATATATACATACACACACACAAACACACACATATATTTTTCCCCCCTCAAAAAAAAGAAGGCTCACCTTCCCAGATGCTATAAAGGACTAATTTAAAATTCAAATCAAGGGTTTGTGGTTATTGCTTTTTTTCTGTGGTTTCATTCCAGTAGGTGGTATTTCATACACTAATCGAAAAATATATACTGAACTTGAACCCTGAAAAATCATGGCTCTTTAGGGGAATTATTTCTTTACTTCACCTTGTCCTAAGTTTCTTGTGTTAAGACTGAACATTTTCAGATATAGAGTTCAGGACAGTATGAACATTTATTTCTGGTAAAGTTTAAAGGGATTCTCTCCAAGTATGTGTGTCTTTAATAAAAATACTCATTTTCTAATAATTCTTGTTTTAAGTTTTCTCAAAAAATGGGGAAGCTGGAAATTATGATCTTTATCTTTTAGATGAAAGGCTTATTTTCTATGAAATAAGTTCCTGAGGCTGTCCCTTGTTTCAAAACATCTCAATAGATTGCATTGCGAGTCACCAGTCAGGTGGCAGGGGAGAACAGGGTACTGTGAGTTTTCATTATGCCACCAGGCACACGTTTCATACAAATCCAATAATTTCTATTTTATCCTCTAGCAAAAAATGCCTGAGGCAAGTAAGTCAATGCATAAGTTATACATGGAAATGATCAACTTCTCTTGAAGATTTTTGGGAAAAAGAAAATATAAATTATGTAATGAAATAATTCTCCTACATTATAAGGGACTTAACCTGAGAAAAAATTACTCAGATGAATCTGTAGGGTCTGAAGAGAAGACTGTAGCAATTGGGGACTTTAACCAACAAAGGTTATTCATTAGGCCCTGGCTGAAGCCCTGGTCTCAGTTTGCTTCAGGAAAAGAGTGAAGTAGTGTCTATCAATGGGTCAGGATAAAGGGAAAAGATGTAGGGGGGGGGGTGCAATTTAAAATCCCCAGTTTTTTTTTTTTTCCAAACTATGCGTGTTTCCAGATCAACGTCTGGACATGAAAGGCAAGGATTACATGTATATTGAACAAAAAGCACAATGAGGCTTCCACGATCTAACCAACTATCTCGATCAAAACAAATCTATCTCTGAGCACAATCAAAGTAGCTGCATAAAGGGGAGAAAAAGAAAACAATAAATTATTTGTTGATATTTGAGAGCTACTGAGGTTTGTGAACCCCAAATCCCTGGGAAAGGAAGCCCAGAGAACACAACATTAGCCACCACTTCTCTTTGTAACCCATTTGCAAGTTTGCAAGCAGCAAAAAGGTTGAGGAACTGAGCAGAGATGTTGGCTAATGCTGAGATGGAAGAACACTAATTGGAAATTGGAGCCTTTCAAGGCCACACCATAGTTATGAGGGTGAACTGGCAACAGACCAGTCCTCAAATGACAGAGCCCAGCTTCAGATTCATTCAATCCCCAAATGGAAACAAAACAAAACAAAGATAAAAGCCAAGGATACTCTATCTCTCTTTCTTATCAGTTAGTTACCAGAGAGGAAGTGACCCCTCTCTTATTCAAGACCAGGCTCTCAGCTGGGCTCTGCATGAATTGTCCTCTCTCGGTCTTGCTCTAGTCCTGATACTTGTCCTCTCCTGTATCCTTAACCACACCAGACAGCCTTGTTGTAATCCAAAATTCTTTATTCCTTTGGCATGAGCTGTGCCCTGAATTCAGAAGGAAATGTTTCTTGCCACAATGACCTTCATAAAAGTCCTTCTCTGAGTAGCATAGAAAGAACTGGCTCATCAACGCAGGCGTTTTCTGGGCTGCTTCTTTTTTTCCCTTCTATTCCCCAGATGATTTTAATAAACACATTTCAAGATATCATAGAGTGCTCTGTATGTTAATTAAACACATTAACTTTTTTGTCAAGAATCTTGCTCTTCCTTAATTATTTGCCACAGTGCAGGCCTATTAACCTTGAGACCCTCCTAGATAAGCCCAGGGAACAGTGCTGTTCCCTCCAAATTACACATTTTAGCTGAATGTCAAGTAGCCAAGTGTTAAAACTTCAGCCTAAGCTGAAGAGGAAGATGAATATTACTTTATGGAATGAACTGGGAAAGAAAAATAAATATTCTCCACATTTTAACTTTATCTTTGAAAATGCTTATAGTTCAATTGTAAAAGTGACATTATTCAATGCAATGATTTCTCAACCTTCTCAGCTGAGGTCAAGATAGTCAACTTTTGTAATCCTAAAATGGTAGATTCTCACTTTCAATTCAGATTAAAGGAGGAGTAAGCTCTTGACTCTGCTGTTTTTAGTATCAGTGATGGTGAAATGGCTCTCAGTTGTTGAGCTTTCTTTCTGCACAAAATTGCAACAGATAAATACATAAAGAGATTAATTTTTATTTCAAGTCACATTTTGAATGTTTGTGTATATTTGTAAGTGAATATATAGAAGGTAATATTACACCTTGAATTACACATATGCTCATAACTGATACTGTTGAGGGGATTACTTAGTAATTTTGTTTGGTCATTGACAAAGTTAGGGTTTAGGAAATTAGGATAAAATTGATCTTTGACCAGTTATCCTTCCAATGATCAAGGCTGAATCCTAAAAATGAATTTTGTAAAATTCCAAGGCCACATTAAGTTCCTGTTGAGGGTCATTTCTTACTTTGTAGTACCCATACTCTCAACATCTCTAATTTTATTTAAGTTATTAATCAACATATAAGTGACCAAAGAAATAAGCCCTTGTTCAAGAAAGTGGGCAGAACACACATACTGGGTCTCTCTCCTATATTCTTTATTCTTATTGGTTAGTTTTTTTTTTTTTTTAATGAATGATTTTAAGGTGGCAGTTCTCATGGCAAGTCCGATCTCTTTATCTTACTGGTTTCTGTCCCACACTTCATCACTGAAAGTTCACTTGGCACAGTAGCCAATGATCTCTTTCACTGATCCATAATGGACTTGATCTCAGGGCAGCATTGCACAATCTTGACTATTTCCTCCTTCGTGAAATATTTTCTTCCTTATTTGTTACTACATTTCTTTAAGGGTTCTCTTGCTCTTCTGCTTTTTCTTAGTCTCTTTTGAATTCTCCTGCTTTCTGTTTGTTTCTTAAATATGATTTTTCTTCCAGGATCTAGTCGAGATAGAATTTTTGTTTGTTTCATGTAGTCTATGAGGATTTTTTTTTAGACAGTCACAAATTTGATAGGGTTGTCTGTATCCTGATGATGTTCAAATAAGTCTCTTCAACTAAGACATTTCTCCACAGGTTCAGATCTAAATTGTGAACAATCTTCTAGGTATCACCACCGATGGTCCCACAAATCTGATTGCTCTTAGTGTTCTTTTGATCAGTGAAAATACCACTATCTACTTAATTATAAAAGATAAATATCCAAGAATTTTCCATGGCTTCTCTTTTTCTCACTTTTTACATTTAGTCAATTATCAAGCCTTGTGTTTCTATATGATAAAATGACTCTCCTTTTGTCTTCTTGTTACCTTAATTTAGGCTGTAGTATTTTTGTCTGGAGCCCCCCAAATAGCTTCTTCTCTAGACTTTCTTATTCTGAAGTGATTATTTCCAAAAGAGTTTCACATGGTGCTAAAAGAATATTTCTAAACATCACATCTAACCACAGTATTATCCTGATTAAATCTTGGTAGCTCCCTCTTACCTTCAGAATAATGATCTCTTTTATCTCTAGGCTTTCAAACAAGTAGAAGTTTTGACCAAGGAGTTTCAACTCAATGGTTTGTCAACATGAGATAATTTTATTTTTTCCGGTAACTGTTGCCAGATTTGCTTTGTTAAATTCCCTCCCTGCTGCACAATAAGAAATGATATGGTGTCTCAGTTTAATCAGTAACTTTACATTTACTTCTGATTAAAAGCATTTTTATTTTTTTTTATTTTTATTTATTTATTTATTTTTTTGAGACAGAGCCTCAAGCTCTCACCCTGGATAGAGAGCTGTGGCATCATAGCTCACAGCAACCTCCAATTCCTGGGCTCAAGCAAGTCTCCTGCCTCTGCCTCCCAAGTAGCTGGGACTACAGGTGCCTGCCACAACGCCCGGCCATTTTTAGGTTGCAGCCACCATTGTTGTTTGGCAGGTCCAGGCTGGATTCGAACCCACGAGCTCATGTGTACGTGGCTGGCGCCTTAGCCTGTTGAGCCACAGGCACCGAGGCTAGAACTATATTTTCTAACTGTGTCTCCTCACATTGATACTTCCTCACAGTCGCTCTCCAAGATTCTGGATGTGGCCAGTTTGGAGGTGCTGAACGAAGTTAACCGAAGATCCCTGAAGAAGCTGGCCAGCCAGATCGATTCCACGGAGCAGGTGGATGACACCATCCTGACATGAGAGGCCCGGACTCCACAGCAGCATTTGCCGCTCCACGTCTTTGTTCATTGTTTTCATTTTTGAAAATATGTTTGTTCCAATGGGGAGCTTAGGAGATGGTGTTCCCAGAAAGTATTTTAATATATCAACAGACCATAGCCAAAGCCTTAAATCAAACCCACACACAACTGAAAATCGTCTCCTCCATCTCCTACCCTTTTCTTTGGAAAAGAGAAGGAAAAGCACACATGTAGCCTCAGCGGAAGGCAGCCCAGGAGCTGGTCATCCAGCTTAGCATGGCTGGGTCTGGAACAATCTGTGTCAGACCTCGGGTTCTTCTTCTGTGCTTAAAGTTCTGGTTCTAGCGCCAGCACTACCAACCTTTTGCCTAGATCCTAAGTGGGGCACAGGATGGTGGATATCTGCCCAGTGTGGTGTGTCTTGGCTTGGTTTTTCAATAGTGTAAGGCCTGATTGGATCTGACCCCTGTCAGTTGAAAATGATACACAGCTCACAGTTCATAGGTCTGGGGAGGGGTGTAGGTTTACATGTAGGCTGTTTGAAGGAGGAATGTTTAATAAAGGCTCTGATTTAATCTTGATATAAGCAGATTTTTAAAAATTTCAAAACATCCATTAAATGTGAAGCTTCCTGCATCAGGAATAAGGAAAGGTTTGCAACTTTTTGTAAGTATGAGCAGTTCTATAATTTCTGGGCATCTCTCCCCTCATTTCATAAGGCTTATATATTCCTACAAAATTCTCTGTTCTGAGGTTGGGTCTTGAGTGGAGCGTAGCAGGCCTGTGATTTCCCCAGTGTAGAGAATGCAAGGCTCGAATTAGCCACTTCCCTGCTCTGTTCTGAGTTGGAAAGGTTGGAAAGGTAGGGAGCATCTGGTAATCAAGTTGTAAAGAGAACTCCAGCCCCTCTGCGAAGTAGGAAAGAACCACATTCCTATAGTCAAGACTTGCAAGAGGAAACCAAATTGCAGCTCAGCATCTGCCTCTTTTATGAATGACTTCCTTCCTCCTGATTCTTAGAAAGGCTTGTGACACATACATCCTGTCTGATAGAGCACACCCTACTGGGCCTAGTGACGCAAATTTTTCAGGGGGAGAGGGTCACAATACAGAGCAAACCTTGATCAAGTTTACTAGCTGGAGCTGTAAAAGAGAAAGTGGAAGCAAACTCACTTTGTAAAAAGTATAAAATGCTATACCCCAAACAGCAAGACTTTGGTTATTAATAATGCAGCTGAGGTACAAAGTAGACTTGCAAAGCAGCACTGTGATGAATAAGACAAGGTGACCTCGACTCGGCGCCTGTGGCTCAAGCGGTTAAGGCGCCAGCCATGTACACCTGAGCTGGCAGGTTTGAATCCAGCCCGGGCCCGCCAAACATCAATGATGGCTGCAACCAAAAAATAGCTGGGCATTGTGGTGGGCGCCTGTAGTCCCAGCTACTTGGGAGATAGAGTCAGGAGACTCGCTCGAGCCCAGGAATTGGAGGTTGTTGTGAGCTGTGATGCCACAGCACTCCACCCAGGGTGACAGCTTGAGGCTCTGTCTCAAAAAAAAAAAAAAAGAAGGTGACCTCTAAAGCACTTCTACTGAAATCCTTGCTTTCTGTGCCTGAGCCTTTTATGTCATAAGACTTCCCATTTTCTTACAGCAGACATGGTGTCAGCTGGCTCGAGGTAATTGTAGAATCTCAAGGCTGGAAGAGGCCTTGAGATGTCAGCTGAGTCTGTCCCATAGTCTAAGCAGCCTAAGCATAGGTTGCAGCTTTTGGTAATCATGGCAACTGTCCTCTGCCTGTGGGATTCATATGTTCTCTAGTGTCCTTTCTGATGCCTAAGGCATGTGTCCAGCAAGCTGTCTATGTGTTCACCTCTGGCCAGTCAGCCAGGGTGAGATAGAGAAGGTTCTGTTGTGAGTGGCCATGGGCTTGGACACCTTGCTTAGCCCCTGAGGCAGTCAGTCTTCAGTGTGTTCAGTGTTTCCTCCAGGATCTTGGATTAGATGCTTCTATCCACTTCTGGCTTTCAGTCCTTGGTCTGTAACTGGGAGGGAAACCTGATATACTTGGAGGTGAAAGATGCTCATTAAGCAAAATCCATAGGAAAAACACCAGGATCCAGTTCTAGAAACTGGAGGTGGATGAGATCTCTCTGTTCAGAATATATGGATGGACGTTGATTCACAGACAGAGATGACTCAAAGGCTCCCAGAGCATGTTGAGTTGCATTGTCTGGGTCTGGAAGGAGGGTGTGAGGTCCCAGAAAGTGAGCTGTGAAGGTCTCTCACAAACATGACGATGGAACCAGCAGAAAGGACCTTGTCAGCCCAGAGTCAACAGCAGTCCTGAAAATAGGAGCCCAGACCAAACATCCTGGAGGATGTGGAGCTTGGCAGCAGAGATGCAAAAGGTATTTGTCCTATTGGTTAGCAGAGCTGTTTAGCCTTGGGCAAGTCATCTGACCACTCTGGGCTAGTTTCCTCATCTGGAAAATGAGGAATTTGAAAGAGATCTAAAAGTCTATTGTATTCAAAGTTATCCTTTAGGGGTTAGTGGCAATTATAGTAGATGACATTTGGCATCATTTCATTTGGTCCTCTGGATGGCCCTATGGGGTGGATTCTCTTGTTACTATTTTCTAGAGATGTAAATGGAGGCACAGAGAAGTCACTTGCCCAGAGTCATATGGTTAATAAATGGCAGCCTTTCTCCTACCTCTCCTGTGCTGGCTAGTTAGCCATCAGGATTTTTTATTCTTTAGAGCAATGGTTCTAGAACTGTCCCATCCTGGTACACACAGGAAACAAAAGTGCATGTGCAGCACACTAGGTGGATAGATGCCGCTTCCAGGCCTAGCCCAGGGACTCCACCTGCCCCAGGCCCTGCTGGGCTACTCTGCAGGTTCTGGGATGAATGCCTCACCCTATTTATAGGACCTGATTCTTGAAGACTTTCAGTGATCTTCCAGAGGAGACTGTCCCGTCTTTCATGTGTCATCAGTGTGAAATTGGTATACATTTAGCTAATCCAGAGTGAAAATTCTTTAAACATTCTCAAAACAACTATGGGAGCCTCAAGAATCATGGGCAGCAAAATGATTTTAAAATGTGGGATGATGTGACATGACTCACATCCCTCAAGGACCCAGACATATAGGTAAGTTCTCTTTATCCCACATTGTAATGCGAGAGACATAATTTGGGGTGTAGGGTGTATAGTTCTGTGTTGGATGTGTCTTAAACTGCTTCAAGCATTTCTAAGAACAATAAAAAGAGGAACCGGTCTAACTTAAAGGTCTAGGTTCTAACATACCATGAAGGACTTGCTCACGCTAGTCTTGTACCTGTGAGCTCAGGCAATCCACCCACCTTGGCCTCTCAAAGTGCTAGGATTACAGGCATGAGCCACCACGCCCGGCCTAGATTGAATGACATAATGCATTCTGCACAAGGCCAGACATAGAAGATGTTCAGTATGTGGTTGATGTGAGCAAAATCAGGGATGTTAAGAAAGGCAGGATTGAGCGGTGCCTATGGCTCATCAAGTAGGGCGCCAGCCCCATATACCGAAGGTGGCGGGTAGATGCCACTGCAGTCTACCAAGGCTGATAAAGTGAAAAAAGGATCAGGATGGTGCTCTCATCTTTGAGATGAATTGCTAGAATCAGAGTTTTTAAATGTATCATTAATTTATTGACTCTGTACTTTGGCTACTAAAAGATTTCTTTTGAGGGTGGCGCATGTGGCTCAGTGAGTAGGGTGCCGGCCCCATATACTGAGGGTGGTGGGTTCAAACCTGGCCCCGGCCAAACTGCGAAACAAAGAAATAGCCAGGCTTTGTGGTGGGCACTTGTAGTCCCTGCTACTTGGGAGCCTGAGGCAAGAGAATCGCTTAAGCCCAGGAGTTGGAGGTTGCTGTGAGCTGACGCCACGGCACTACCAGGGCTATAAAAGTGAGACTTTATCTCTGCAACAACAACAAAAGATTTCTTTTGAAAAATAGTGTGATGACTGACTATTCAAAACGCCAAGTAACAGGTACATTAGCACAGTGAGGTCTTTACTGTGCGTGGGCAGGGAGGTACTTTTAACACAGATAGTTGGATCTGTTCTTCTGACAATCTTGTGGGAGAGGCCAGCAGGTCATGGTCTTTATGAAAGTAAAGTTGAGGCACAGATGGAAAGGAGTGTCTCTCAGGCCATGTAGCCAGTTGGTGGCAAAACTGGGAGAAACCCTGACTCTGATCACCAAACCCCAGGGCCACTCTATAAAAATAATTTGGAAGGGTAATTTAACAAAATAGTCAAGTTCTTGGCATGAGGCTCTGGAGAGTGACTGGGTTTCCCTTTTCAGGAGATGTGGGGCCCAGTTATTTCACTGGATGGTTCTGAGCTGACCCTGGGCCCTGTTAGGGGGGTTATCTGCTGCCTGCCTAGGTGGAAGGGAGTGTTGATGTTGGCAAAGCTTAGGAAACTAGAACTGGCCCAAGGACTGTTGCTTTAGTGAGATATCTGGTTGAGACCTTCCTGGGTATTCCTGAAACCTAAATGGAATACCCTAGTCCCTTCCTAATCCTTTTTTCTTCTTTTTTTAAAGACAGAATCTTCTCTCTTGTCACCATCACCCAAGCTGGGGTACAGTGGTGTGATCATAGTTCACTGCAGCCTCAAACTCTTGGGTTCAATCAGTCTTCCTTGGCTGGGTGCAGAGGCTCACATGTATAATCCTAGGACTCTGGGAGGCTAAGGTAGGAGATTGGAGCTCAGGCGTTCGAGACCACTCAGACAAAAATAGGAAAATTAGTTGGGGGTTGTGGTAGGTACCTGTAGTCCCAGTTATTCAGGAGGCTAAGGCAGGAGGATCACTTGAACTCATGAGTTTGAGGTGCTGTGAGCTAGGCTGATGCCATAGCATTCTGGGCAACAGAGTGAGAATCTGTGTCAAAAAAGAAAAAAAAAATTAAGTCCTCCCCCATCAGAGGGCCCACTCAACCATAACCAGCCAGCTCATTTTAAAATTTTTTCTAGAGGCAGTATTTTGCAATGTTGCCCAGGCAAGTCTTGAACTTCTGGCCTCAAGTCGTCCTCTCACCTTAGCCTCCCAAAGTGCCAGGGCTATAGGCATGAGCCACTGTACCTGGTTTTCTGGTGCTCTTCTGAGAGCAGGTTGTCTAGTGAGATGGCAGCCTGGTCACAGGGACAATGAGTGCATGAAAATCCCTAGAGCTGTGGACCGGGGACTGTCAGATCCTTCCTACAGCTTTGATTCCCACAACAAAGAGGGAGGTGCGAAGCTGGGGTACAGTAGGATTGAATGTAGCATTTCTCAAATATTTCAGCTTTGGGACCCATATATGCCTTGAAAAATGATTGAGGGCCCCAAAGAGCTCTTGCACATCTGTACTTTATTGGTATCTGCCGCCTCAGAAATCAAACCAGTCAACTTTAAAAGTATTAATTTAAAAACAGTAACCCCGGTATGTGTTGACCTAAACATAACAGCTATAATTTTTTTCCAAAATGAAAACCCTGGTAGTCAGGAGTGGCATTGTTTGACATATTTGGGAGTCTCTAATGTCTGGATTTTAATGTCTGCTCTGATTTAATGTGTTGTAAATCCCCCATCATGTGGGCTCTGGAAAACACTATATACTTATAGTGAATGAAAGTGAAAAAGACAAATACACGTCTTAGTTTTTTGTTTTTGTTTTGAGATAGTCTCACTCTGTTGCCCAGACTAGAATGCTGTGGCTTCAGCGTAGCTCACAGCACCTCAAACTCCTAGGTTCAAGCAAACCTCCTGCCTCAGCCGCTGGAGCAGCTGGGACTGCAGGCACCCACCATAATTCCTAATAATTTTTTCTGTTTTTAGCAGAGATGTTCTTGCTTAGGGTGGTCTCAAATTCCTAAATTCAAGGGATTCTCCTGCCTGGGGCTCCTGAGTGCTAGGATTATAGGTGTGAGCCACTGGACCCAGCCAACATTTTAGTATTATGAAAATGTTTTAACTTTGCAAGGGTCTTGGAAAACCACTGATCTAATCCAAAAGTTTAGGGAGAAAAATCCTACTGAATGATTTGGAGGTCAGGGGAAGGAGACCCCGTGTTAGATCTCAAATTTAGCCCACACCCCTCAAGAGAGGGTTCAACTAGATTATTTCTGGCCTTTGTTCCAACTTTTAAAGTTCTGTATGTAGCTTCACACTTTTTTTGTTGTTGCAGTTTTTGGCCGAGGCTGGGTTTGAACCTGTAACCTCTGGCATATGGGGCTGGCGCCCTACTCCTTTGAGTCACAGGCGCTGCCCTGTAGCTTCACTTTTATTCAATAGACATCAAGCACTTACCATGGGCTAGGTCTCCAGACAATACAAAGGTGAATAGTACATAGTCCCTGCAAAGTGGGAATTTATGTTTGCTTGATTTCTGGGGCCTGCTGCCAGGTCTGTTGCTACAGCATCAGGCTGACAGGTATAGGAGAAGGGACTGATTTACATTTTCATCAGAGGGAGAGACAAGGCACAGTTTCCTTTATTCCTTCCCTCTCAGACCAGCGTGTTGAGTGGTGCCCATCTTGCTCCCTATTTAAGGTTTTGGTCATTCAGTTTACCTGCCTTCTTGGGAGTTCTGATTTGCCACCTACTTCTACCTTCTTGAAGGATTGCAGCACACATCCTTCCTTTGCTACCTAACATTTAGCAACTTTAAATTCCATGTTGCTAGGGGCCTGCGCCTGTGGCTCAACGGGCTAAGGCGCCAGCCATGTATACCTGAGCTAGTGGGTTCGAATCCAGCCTGGGCCTGCCAAACCACAATGATGGCTGCAACCAAAAAATGGCTGGGTTTTGTGGTGGGCACCTGTAGTCCCAGCTACTTGGGAGGCGGAGGCAGGAGACTCGCTTGAGACCAGGAATTGGAGGTTGCTGTGAGCTATGATGCCACGGCACTCTCTCCAGGGTGACAGCTTGAGGCTCTGTCTCAAAAAAAAAAAAATATTCCACGTTGCTGACCTGTCTGAAATCCAGATTTCATAGGTCCCTCCAGGCTTCCACTGATTTTCATCCCTTCACTGCTACCCATGAGGGATCAAGGTCCTCTCTCTTTACCCACCAAGCCTTCTCATTGGTGACTCATTTCCTGGCTCCTTCTTTGCCAAAGTTAAGCTCTTTGAAGTACCCTTAGCCGATTTTCTCTCCAAATAAATCACCAATCCTTACTTTCTGTGGCTGCCAACTTTCTACCTCCACAATCCTGAAAAATTCATCTGCTGCTTTCTTCAAGCATTTCATTCCTCTTTCCATTCATTGCCAACTTTTTTTTTTTTTTAAAAAAACAGGGTGTCATTCTGTCCACCTGGTATAGTGCAGTGGCATCATCATAGCTCACTGCAACCTCAAACTCCTGGACTCAATGCAGTCCTCCTGCCTCAGCCTCCCAGAGTGTTAGGATTACAAGTGTGAGGCACCATGTCCAGCCCAAACATCTTGAATGAACAGTAGATCCTGCTACCTCTTCTACTTCACTGTCTACTCCTGCAAATCTTGACAGGCTCCTCTTTTATTTTCTCCATAGACATACATGTTTTCTGTATTCTCTACCATAATGTAAGCTACATGAAAGCAGGGATGTTTGTAATTTACTTGTTGATGAATCCACAGCTCATAAATCAGTGTCTGGGTTATACATTGTAGGCCCTGAAATATTTGTTGAATGAATGACTTTTATCACCCTCTACACTGTACGGTCCATAAAGATAGCTTTGTTTTGTTCCTTATATCTGGAGCCCTCAGCACAGTGCCTGACAGCTAGTAACCACTCAAATATTTATTGAATTATGGAACAAATCCAGTTACCTGATAAATTTTCTTTTTAAATTGCTTTGTCTGGTTGATGTTGTGTAGTGTCTGTAGCACAGTGCCTGACAGCTAGTAACCACTCGAATATTTATTGAATTATGGAATGAATCCAGTTACCTGATAAATTTTCTCTTTTTAAGCTGCTTTGTCTGGTTGATGTGTAGTGTCTGTTCCTGTAGTTACCTCACACTTGGGCTTCAGCAATAGTCTTTAAAGCTCTATAGCTAAAATCTATTCTGCATGCTTGTGCCAGAGATTGCTTCCACTCAGAAACTTTCAATGCCTCTCCATTGTAGTGGTTTTTTTTTTTTTTCTTTTTTGAGACAGGGTCTCACTGTCTGGGCTCTCTGCAGCATTGAACTCCTAGGCAGAAGCCTCCTGAGTAGCCAGGACTATAGGTGAATGTGACTGCACTGGTTAGAATTTTTGTAGAGATGGGGTCTTGCTATGTGGCTGATCTCAAGTTATCCTCCTGCCTTGGGTTCTCAAAGCACTGGGATTACAGGTGTAAGCCATCATGCCTGCATCTGGGACCATTGTTATTTATTTAGATAAGGTCTTGCACCATTGCCGAGGCTGGACTGCAGTGGAGTCATAGCTCATTGTACCTTACAATGTAAGGTACTGTATTCCTGGGCTCAATTGATCCTCCTGCCTCAGCCTCCCAAAGTGCTGGGATTAAAGGTTTGAGCCATCATGTCTGCCCTCTCCTTGTAATTTCTTTTTTGGCAGTTTTTGGCTGGGACCAGGGTTGAACCCACCACCCCACCACTTCTTACATATGGGGCTGGCACCCTACTCTTTTGAGCCACAGGCGCTGCCCTTTTCTTTTCTTCTTTCTTTCTTTTTGCAGTTTTTGGCAGGGGCTGGGTTTAAACCCATCACCTCCAGCATATGGGGCCCGCACCCTAATCCTTTGAGCCACAGGCACCCCCCACCTCCCCCCCCTTTTTAAAAAAATTTTATTTATTTAGAGACAGAGTCTCACTATATCACCCTTGGTAAGTGCCGTGGCTTCACAGCTTACAGCAAGCCTCAAACTCTTGGGCTTAAGCAATTCTTTTGCCTCAGCCTCCCAAGTAGCTGGTACTACAGGCGCCTGTTACAACACCCTAATTTGTTGTTGTTGCAGTTTCATTGTTGTTTTAGCTGGTGGCTAGGTTTGAACCCACCACCCTCGGTGCATGTTGCCAGCGCCGTAACCACTGTTCTATGGGCACCAAGCCAAACAACTGGTCTTACAAAAGCTCATCTCCAAGTTAGCTGAGAATAGGGGAACAATGTTTCCTGTCTATTGTACATGCTGATACTTACCTCAGGTCACAAAAGTGTACATACATTAAGTATTCAGAAAGAGGGAAAGAGACCTTAATATAACTTGTCACTAAACTATAGTTTAAATAAATGTAAAACAATGTTTCAGAGGAAACTGTGTTCAGAGATTGGGCTGGAGATGCCAGGCACATATCCTGGTCTTTAGGGAATCCCCTTCACCCAAGCCAAAACGGATGCCCCTTACAAACTGTGACAGTGGCTGTTGAAACACACCTGACATGATACTCAAGATGCTCCCCTGTTCCAACGCCATTGTGAAGTTTTTATGATGAAATCTTTCCTCCATCATTCTAGCTAAAAGTGATAGCTTTCCTCCTTTGAAATCCAGACTGCTTATTTTACAGCTATTTTACCTTCTGTATTGTCTTGTATTTTTACTTCTTCCCGAGTATATCTTAGCTCTTAATGAGACTGTAAAGTCCTGGAGGGAAAGGCTCGATTCTTATATCCTCTACAATCTGTGGCATGTAAGCACTCATTAAATATTACTGATAGTAATGAAGGAATTAATGCTTACTACTTTCCAGATGGCACATTCAGGCACAGCCAGGGATCTGTTCACGGCCAATTTTCCTCTACTTTCCCCAAGGATCCTGTAGCCCTAATGTCAGGCAGCTGCCTTGAGAGTGATAAGAATCTACAATAGGAAATGGCTCCAAGTATGAATGAGTCACTGCAAAATGACCCTGATTAGCAATACCAAATTACTGCTTGTCACATGCCTATATGTGCTAGGTAACTTACAAAAAATCTCTAATCCTTACAACAATTCTGTGAGGAAATGGGGGCTGAGATAGTGTGATCTGACTTATGCAAAATCACAAAGCCTTTAAGGCAGCAGTTCTCAACCTGTGGGTCGTGACCCCTTTGTAACAATGAAAATACATCCTGCATATCAGATATTTACATTACGATTCATAACAGTAGCAAAATTACAGTTATGAAGTAGCAACGAAAATAATTTTATGGTTGGGGGTCACCACAACATGAGGAA
>CAUYON010106400.1:0-33124 GCA_963573935.1 Arctocebus calabarensis | reverse complement strand
TAGTGATCAAGGAAATGCCATGAAGGATATCTGTAACAGTATGATCAAAATATTTTTGAATGTATATGAATCGTGCCCTGTGATTGCACCAATGTACATAATTATGATTCAATAAAATTATTAAAAAATAAATAAATAAATTAAAAAAAAAATAACAGAAGGTGAAAGAAGAAACTTCTAGACAAAGTGAAGAGAATGAACAAAAGCCTGGGCGCTGTGATTTGGGGCGGCAAGTGCTCTAGCTTGCAGGGTGTGTAGAGGGAAGTCACAGGACAGGGGCTGCTGTAGGGGCTGGACTTCACCCCAGAGGGTCTGCAGGGCCGACAGGCTTTCCGGGAGGAGAGGAATGTGCAGTGTGCAGACCAGAGGCCAACGCGGGGCAGAAGGGCTACCTGCAGGGACCATGTCTCCTCTGTTTTCTTGATAACATTTATGGCATTTATTGCAGGCAATATTCTAAGATCTTTTGGTCACTTGATATTCACAACAATTGTTTATGGTATGGAGAAGTTCAATAACTAGATTTACTTTAAGATGACTAGCTAAAAAGGATAGAACTGGAGTTCACACCTAGACCACTGACTCCAGATACCACACTTGTGTCCTCAGGAATTCAGTGCTCAACCTGGTAAATGTTTGATGAACTGATAAACACTGGGGTATATGGAACCAACCTGGGTTTAGGCGGCATAGTCAGGAAGGGTCCAACTCAAATGTAACAGTCACAGCCGAGACTGACTTGCTCGACCTGAAATGGCTGGAAAAGGAGGACCAGGTTGCTGCCAGGAGTCTGCTGGGGGTGCTGCTTCTGCCCTTTACAGCTATGACATCTTTGAGATGGGTAGGAAAACGGAAATAGAACTGGGATCCACTAATATCCCGGGGCCATGGCTATAATACAGTAACTCCAAAGAAATGTACGTTCTCCTGTGTTGAACAGTCCCATACCCCCAAATTCATATCTGCCCAGAAGCTCAGAATGTGACCTGATTTGGAAATGGGCTCTTTGCAGATGTAATTAGTTAAGCTAAAGTCTTACTGGATTAGTGCTGGTCTTAAATCTGATCACTAGTGGCTTTATAAGAAGAGATGAGGTCACACAGAGCCTGTACTAGTCAGGGTTCTCCAGAGAAGTAGAATCAATAGGACATGTATATATTTGAGATTTGTCTTTGTAAATTGACTCATGCAATTATGGATGCCGGAAGTGCTGCAGTATAAGTCAGAAGACTCTTTGGGGGGGAGATCCAACTTCCTCAAGGGAGATCAGATTTTTGTTCTGTTTGGGCCTTCAGCTGGTTGAATGAGGCCCGCTCACATTATGAAGGGAAGTCTGCTTTACTCACAGTCCACGGATGTAAATGTTAATCCTATCCAAGAACACCCTCACAGGAACATCCAGAATACCTTTGACTAAATATCTGGGCAACATGGCCTAGCCAACTTGACACACAAAATTAACTCACCCCAGAGACCCAGGCACACAGAGATGAAGGTGATGTGAAGAAAGAGGCAGAGATTGGGGTGATGTGTCCAAAGCCAAGGAAGGTCAAGGATTGGCAGGAAGCACAGAAGCTCAGAGAGGCTCAGCTTCTCCCTGTGAGCCTCCAGAAGGAGGCGAATGCCCTAATTGTGGACGTCTGGCCTCCTGGCTGTGAATGAATACATTTCCATTGTTTTAAGCCACTCAGTTTATGGCAAGATGTTATAATAGTCCTAGGAAATGGAGACACAGATAAACTTAGCAGGGGAACAGCCACATTTCCGAGTAGAAATCTGGGACTCATGCACTGTTGAGATTAGGTCGAGATGTTCATGATGCCGTGTGCAAAACAGAGCTCTGTATGGACACTGGAGAAGATGAGGGCGGGAGAAGACAGGCTTTGATGTAGGGGTTCCAGACCCCAGCACACACGCACTTCAATGGCAAGCCATATGCTGAAAATAATTGCTATATATGTGACAGAAAAAAAGAGGTTAACATTTTCTTCTGTAAAGAGCTATAATTGTCAATAAGAAAAACATAAAATGCCTATTGGAAAAAATGAAAAAAGAATCAATATACAAAGGAAGAAGGACAAATGACTGCTCAATAGCTGCCTGGTTGACCTGGCTCATGGTGCCAGCTGCCCCCACTAAATCTGTGCTCAGAGTTTGCTTTTTCAAGCGCACCCCCAGGACGCTTTTGGAGCCCACTGATGAGGCCTGGAGAGAAGGCCTGTGCTGGGCCAGACGAAGTGAAGGAGGGTCCTGTACTGCTTCCTCCACCAGAGGGAAGGCTGCTGATGTACAGAAGTGGTTTCCCCAGAAAGCTGGAAGGAAGGGTGATGTGAAAAAGGATTGTCAACTGATTAATAAAAAAAAGAAAAAAGAAAAAGAAATGGATGCTTGTCATTAGCACTGTACCATACGACGCACCTCAGGGAAGAGAAAAGACAGAGGGATACAGAAGAATAGGACAACACTCCAAGGTGGAGTTGAGCATTTGGGCTAGATTCTATCAGTGGCTTTCAGTTCTGGCCGTGCATTAGTATCTCTTGGGAGCTTTTTAAAAATGCAGGTGCTTACTCGAATGTTCATCGTAGTCCTATGTGTGTTTGTGAGAGTTCCAAACTGGAAACCATTCAAATGCACATCAATGGTGGTACAGATAGATAGATAGTTCACATAATGGAGCACAATTCAGCGCTGAGAATAAGAGCCACAGCTACACACAACAGCATAGATAAAGCTCTTGAGACAAATGCTGAGCGAAAGACCCCCGGTAGGGAAGAGTCTTACACACACCATGGCAACATATGAAGTTAGCGGTACGGTGGCTCACGCCTGTAATCCTAACACTCTAGGAGGCTGAGGTGGGCAGATTGCCTGAGCTTACAGGTTCGAGACCAGCCTGAGCAAAAGTGAGACCCAGTCTCTAAAAATAGCCTGGTGGTGTGGCGGGCGCCTGTAGTCCCTGCTACCAGGTACGCTGAGGCAAGAGAGTAGCTTTGAGCCCAAGAGTTTGAGGTTGCTGTGAGCTGTGATGCTACTACACTCTACTGAGGGCGACAAGTAACAAAAAGAAAAAAAAAAGTGAACAGTAGGAGAAGTGGGGTACAGGGTATCCAGGTACTCTCTGTGCTAACTACACTTCCCCTCTACTTCTAAAACTATTCTAGTATTTAAGAATGTGGTTAAATATAGAAAAGTCATACTGTGTGGTTCCATTTATATTAAATACAAAGAGAAACTTGGCCTATTATTAGAAGTCAAGCTGGTGACCCTGGGAGGAATGGTGTCAGGAGGGGTACACGTTGGATGCTTTGGGGTGGTGACAATGTTCAGTGTCTCAATCTGTGTGCTCCTTACACGGATATGTCCCACTGCGAACGTTTATTGGGCTGAACACTTCTGTGCCCTTTTCTGTAGATACATTTTATTTCAATAAAAGTAGTTAAAAGCTATTCTGATAGGCAGTCCTATCTAGGGCAGTAGTATTTTTTAGGCACCCTAGTTTGCCCTAAACCCCAGGGACTGAGAGCCACTGCTGTTTGTCCTATACAGCAAGAGGGGCCAGGAACTGGGACAGCCGGAACTGGGAGTCCAACCCTCTTTCCCTGTGGGTCCTCAAAGGCTGGGAGGGACTGATGAGACCAGCAGGGCTTCACAGTCAATGAGCATTTTTCAGCCCAGGAAACCACTGGATTTTCAATTTGCATTTTTCTGGTGGTGCTTATATTTTTGCCCCGGAATCTTGGTTCCCCATCTTAAATGCTGTTGTCATGTGTTGGCCCCTGAGGGTCAGAAGCTATCAAGGGTGTCTCACCAAGCTTCATGCGAATAGAGGGGATTAAAAAGCAATTAGTCTTATGCACCCTAAACACTGTATTTCATCTAATTTGTACTCTTTCTTGTGTTTCTACTCAAGCCTCAGTAAGCCCTTAAGAAAGCATGGGTGAAATAAATGAGTGGCAAAACAAGCCCCAGCGTTTAAGTTTGATCACAGTCACATTCTGTAGCATTAGCTGTCGACTCCTAACACACCACATATCAGGTGTGTAAAGTTGGGGAAGGGAGGAAATGACTGATGGCATCCAGGTTTGCGGAGGGGACATAATTCTGTGGTGAGTGTGTTGCCACATGTGCTCATTATTAGTTCAGAATGTCCAGTTGACTCACTGATAAGTTCCTTGTTTATTGATATAAAGGAGAGGGGAGCTATAGAATACCCACTCAGAACATTCACGAGTCTACAGCAGGCATTTTCAGCCTGGTAGCCTTTACTTTCTTGGGCTCCCTCTGGGTTACAACAATACAACGATGACAACTGGCCTTTATTGAGTGCTCGCGTTGTGCTAGGCATTCTGCCAAGCCCTTTCCATGAATTATCTTATTTAATCTTCCCTTCAATTTTATGAATCCCCACTTGACAGATGAGAAATTGATGTCCAGGATGAAGAACCATCCAAGGTCCCGGCCCTCTGTTTCATCACTGAGTTGATTCCTAGACCTTGCTGTCACTATAACGCTGGTTACAGGTGGGATGTGACCAGGTAACATTTTGTCCTCAAAGCCCTTTCCTCCCATCAGAGATTCACTCACCCTACCTTGTCTCACCACTTGCCACCTGCTCCTTCTCCCCCCTGTGCTTTATCTACTGATACTTGCATTTACTCTGAAGAGTTGATTCTCTGTCTCCCCGTGCTTCTGATCTCTAGCAGAGCTGATGATAATTTAAGTCATACTGGGCTGTTTGGGATTTGCTATGTCATTTCTCTCAGGAGTGGCTGTCCTCAAGGAGGAAAGTGCACCACCCACCCAGCGCTCATGAAGGTGACATAGGCTAACCCAGAGCTCAGCACACCTGGGCGTGCTCACCTACTCCTCTTTCAGCAAATAAAGTTGTATAGGAATAAAAGGTATTCCTCACAGCTCCACTCAGGTTTGGGTTTATTGGCTATGGCTGCCCTGGCGCTGGTGTGGCAGAGAGGAGCAGTTACCACCGAGTCCCTCTGTGCTACCAGGTACGAAGCGCTTGTTACCTGGGCGGACACGGTCACTCTGCAGCTCCCTGCCTTTATCCACGGAGGCCTCCTCGTGCCCAGGCACTCAATGATGCCAGTTTCTCTCCAGCAGGTTTCAGGAGCCTTCCTGGGGTGGATGCTGGGCAGGAGGAGCATTGTAAAATCACATCACAGGGGTCACCACCGACCCTTTCTGTTCATGCCAGGCAGAGGGGGCTCCAGTCCTCGCTGAATATTCATCTTCACTTTGGCAAGTGAAAGAGTGACAAGCATCCTCCCGGAAGCAAAGTGATGCATTATTCATCTCGCAGCGAGGGCTTCCTGGCATGAAGGCGGCAGGGCAGCCCCAGCTGGGGAGGGGTGTGGATACTGTGCCAGCAGGAGTGAGCGGCAGGCGGGGATTGTGCCTCTGTGCCCCCAGCCCCCCCACGGCAGTTATGTGTCCTAAGAATGGTTTCCTTCATCAGATAAGGACTTTGTGTCAAAGAAGGCACTTAAGATGTATTTCCAAATAGACCTTGTACAAAATAATAAGAATTGAAAGTAGCCTTGCAATACTTGGAGCTAACTGCGGTGTCTGCTTCTTTATTGCATTTTTGTTAAGGACCACTGGCCGTTAGGCAGTCGTTGTTTTCCCCTGGTTGGGGGTCAAGGGCGGTGTGGGGTTGCTGTAGACAGAAAGACAGAACCGCCTGGCTGGGCGGCAGAGGCGTTGCCTCCAGCTGCATTGTAGGAGGCCGCTTACGTGCAAGCCCTCAGCTCCTCCCCAGCTCTGCCTCCTCCAATTGTGAGAAGCGAGGGCATTGCATTTGTGGACCATCCTCCCCAGGAGCTGTGTTTCCCTTCCTAGGGGGTGCCCAAGTACTTGGATCTCATAATTCCTCCTGGCTGACTAAGGAGGTCTTATCTTCCTAATAGGTGCCCACATAACTTGATTTCCCGCCTGGTGCCGCTTACTAGCCTCTGTCAGATCATCTCTGTGCGTCGGTACAGTGAAGGAAATTTGGAAATACGATAGTTCCCTCTTACCCACAGGGGATACGTTCCAAGCCCCCAGAGGAGGCTTGAAACTGAGGATAGTACCAAACCCTGTATTGCTTTGTTTTTTGTCTGATAACCAAGGTGGCTAAGAAGTGACCAGCAGGCCAGAAGCCTGTGTAGTATGTATGGATACCTGGACAAAGGGATGAGTCCCTCCTGGGCTAGGATGGAGCAGATGGCAGAATATTTCATCATACTACTCAGAATACTGCATAATTTAAAACTTTGTATGAGTTGCTTAGTTTTGGAATTTTCTGTTTACTAATTTTGAACTACAGTTGAGGCAGGAAACTGAAACAGTATGTGAAATTGTAGGTAAGGTGGGGTCTTTTGTACTAAGAAATTAGCCCTAATGTCTTAGCCTAGGTTCCCTAAATGGCAGAGCTGAAGCCCAAGGCTTGTTGGACTAACTTAACTCCAGGGAGCAGGAGTGAGGCAGAAAGGAGGGGAATTGGGCTAAGGAAGGGCCAGAGCACTAGCCTCCTCTGACGGGGATGGATTGCTTGGTCTCACCAGGCCATTTTCCAAGAAAATATAGCAACTGGGTCTCAGGACAGTTTACCCTGAGGAGAGAAAGGGGAAGAATTTCCTCCACCAGCTCCAGAAACGTTCAAGCCACACGTTTTGAATTTACTTATGTTTCCTGGCTGTGTACACAGAACCTAAGTGGTGTCCTCGGAAGCCCCAGACCCACAGGCACAGGTGCAGCCGCCTCGTCTGCGCTTCCTCCGTGATCCTCAGCACTCTTCACTTCCACGCGTGCTGAGTCTCCATGGCAGCACGTGCAGCCCTCTGCTGGAGTCTTTCCCTGGTGGCAGGTGCACGACAGGCCCCCATGCCAGGGAGTTGGTGGCTAAATACGCCGAAGTCCTTATCCCTTGGACAGCTGCCTGTAAAGCACATGCCGTGGTGTCTCCAGAGACTTCCAGTGGGATTGAGTCCCCATGATCCCCTGTAGCAGCCTGCTTGTGAACACACCCCTGGTGGCTTTCTCCTCTCCTATGCCCTCATCAGCTTCATGGCCAGCATCTCATCTCAGCATCTGCTATGGGAGAGCTCCCCTGAGGCAACAGTGAGGCCCTTGTGAGGGTGTGGGGCGCACAGCACAGACGTGTAGTGGCTGCCGCCCTCCTGTGCCTGGGCAGCGTTGCTCAGAGGCCGTGAGGAGCTGGTCACTGCAATGACTGCCGGGCAGGAGTCAGGGGAGACGGGGAGGATGGGGGGAGGGGGTGCACACAGGAGCTGGAGGGCTGCCCCATCCTCCTGGCCAGCAGAGCTATGGCATGTTGGCTTTGAGTCAGCCCTGAGTGTCCACCCTGTGTGCTGACTGTGCTGGGCGCTACAAGTGGACTGATGCACTTAAGCCTCAGCACTTGTGAAATGGCACTGTTATCATTATCAGTGTGTACAAATGAGAAAACTGAGACTTACAAGGATCACGTGACCAAGCAAAGGACAGTCTCCCCCCAGATCCTGCACTTTTAAGTCCATAGTTATGGATGATGTGTGGTAACCAGTAATTACCATTTGCAGGTTCACCGTGGCCAGCAGAGCCGTCGAAGCACCCTGTTCCCTCCACATCTGACCACATTTGGTTCCTTAGTCAAGTGTGTGTGTTTGTCAGTATGTGTGTCAGTGTGTATGTGTGACTACGTGTGTGTTAAGTGCATGTGAGTATGATAGTATGTGTGAATATGAGTGTGTTAAGTGTGAGAATGTATGTGTGAGAGTGAGTCTGAGTATGCATAAGTGTGTGTGAGTGTATGTGTGAATGAGGCTGAGTGTGTGCGTGTGAGTATGGGTGACTGGGTGTGTGAGTGAGTGTGAGAGTATACACGAGTGTGTAAGTGTGTGAGTGTGAATGCATGTGAGTGTGACTGAGAGTGAGGCTGAGAGAGTGTGTGTGTGAGTGTATGTGTGAATGAGGCTGAGTGTGTGCGTGTGAGTATGGGTGACAGTGGGTGTGTGAGAGTGAGTGTGAGAGTATACACGAGTGTGTGTGTGTAAGTGTGTGAGTGTGAATGCATGTGAGTGTGACTGAGAGTGAGGCTGAGAGTGTGTGTGTGTGAGAGTGAGTGTGAGAGTGTGTGAATGCATGTGAGTGTGACTGTGTGAGTGAGGCTGAGAGTGTGTGTGTGTATGTGTGAGAGTGTGTGACTGCTTGTGCACTGGTTGGTGGGAACAAGGGAGCTGGGGGGAAATGTTGAAACAGAGACCATTTTCCTTGAAGTGTTACCCAAAAAAATAACCTCCCACTCTTTTCAATCAAAACAGAACCTGGATCTGAGTCTTGGGTCTTTTTTCCGAGACCAGGGGCTGTTTCTAAATTAGACTCTGACTTAGTGGCCACCAAGTAGCATAAAACAAAACAACTTTTGGATAGTGAAGTGTAAATGAGTCAGAGACAGAGAATTACATTTTCCCTCAAATACACATGGGTTAAAAAAAATTATAGTCTCCAGAGGGGCTGGCTCCTCCAGGACTGAGTTTTTGCCAAGTCAGCACCCTGGAGGAAGGGCCTGTGACTCTCTGCCAAACCCCAAGTGCCAGTGGCCCCCTCGCCTCTGCTTCTTGCTGAATCCATCTTCCTAAGTCCTTGCTGTCTGTCAGAACTGAGGGCCCATTTCTGTGCAAATGATTCATCGTTACAATTCGTGCTACCTCCTTACAGACGCAGGGACTTTTTATTTTTTATATCAATTCCTATGTAGTATTTCAAAAGTCTCTTTTCTGTCCCTGTCTCCTGCCTGGCCATCTCTTTGCCAACAAATTCAAAACACAGGAGTCAGCCACAGACTTCCTTTGAGTCTGGCCCAGAATCTCACTCTGCCTCTGGCAGGGTGTTTCTGACAGGTGCAGAGCGGGCAGGAGAAGTGATAGCATGGCGCCTCACGCAGGCAAATACACTTCGGAGAATCATCATCTCTCCTGCTAGTGTCCCTTTGGGTTATAGTGAAAATGCCTTTTGGGACAGTTTTTGTTCTTTCTCTTGAACAAACAAATGACCGTAGATATCATTCATCCTCCAATTCCATTTTTAAGAACACAACAATTAGAAAAGGATTAGGATGATTCCGAGTACCCAGAGACTTCTCATTCCAAGTTTTTGTGCTAGAAGTTGTCCCCTGTTGCAGTGTGGCCGTAAAAATGAAAGTGCATGAATGTGTTCGCTCAGAGGGTGGCAGGACAGCATTTACCAGGAGCACACAGGCTGTCCAAGGGTGAAAGCTGAGTGCAGGCTGGACCTCTAGCCTCAATCTGCTCAATTGTAGGCAATTCCATTTCCAAGGTGGGTGAAATGAGCAATCCAGGAAAATAAACCTCTTCACTTTGCATTTTAATGCCAATGGTTGCGGTTTCCAACACCTAGCCACAGGCGCTTGCCAGGTCCTTTGCGTTTGGCTTGGGTTTTAATGAGCACCCAGAGTGTAGTTGTCTCTCACAATCTTTTTGTGGAACATCCAGATAATCCCTTGGCACGCCACTTGTGGAAGCAACCTATGGCATCCCCACCTGCACCATGCCAGGCTTATTGTTCATGCACTTTTTGCTCTGGATCCTGGGAGGGGGTTGAGTCTGAGAGTGGCTCGGATCTCAGGGACCATGCAGGTCAACCTGTGAAGTATTCTGTGGGGTGGGTGGCACCCGCTGGTTTAGAATAGAGCCCATTTAACGGCCTGCACACAGCTCTGGAAAGGATTCTCAAGCTCAGCCTGCTCTGACATTGAGCCGTGTGTATGCGTGGCGGCCGTGGTAAAGTTGATCAGCAGATGGAAAACTCCACCAAACCTTTTATTGGCCATATGTCACTTTTGAGTGTTGGCCAGCAAACTAAATTTTCAGCTTATATATAATCATTTAAGCACCACAAAAAAGAGAAAGAGAACAGCTGCACTTTGATTTCTGATGTCTTTCCTCTAGGCTCCCCCAGCTTGCTGGAGTCTCTTGAGCCGATTTCTTTAACCCTGCGCTGTCCCCCTGCACCTTCACCAGGTGGCACCATCTTCAGAGCTACAGAGTCTCATTATTGGTCCATCTCCCTCCTGCGTCTTCCTTATGGGCTGAGTTTTCTCACTTTCTATTATTATTGTGCAGTTTGATAAGGGATGCTATAAAGCATAGGTCTTCAGTATTTTTGTGCTTTCACCTCCTTGGCTGTGTTTCTAAACTGTTTTTGCCAACCCTTCGTGGGTGCAGGGCTCCTTGCATTCTCTCTGGGGGTGCCTGTGCTGGCCTTTTGCTCAGTCTGCAGGGCTGGTCCTGGGTGTGGACTGTGGGAGGGCAGCTCGTTCTGATCTATGAGGACACGACCCAGGATTGAGCTCCTCTGGGAAATCAGCTCTCTTTCTGTCAGAAGCATCTAGAAGGAAATGATTGATGTCAGAAATAAGGAGAGCAGGCCTCCTCCTGGCTCTTTATTCTCTTCTGGCTCCTCCACCGGTTACAGTTGAAGTGCCAAGTCTTCACTCCCAGCTGCCGTGGACATGCCGCTGGCTTAGTGCTCAAGGTCTCCTGGAAGAACAGGCTCCTTGTTATAGAGTGAGGGTTATGGAGTTGTTCATGGGGTCAAAGTGCTGGGAACAGCCAGGAAGGGAGTGGGGAACCCTACGAACTTGAACTTGCATGCCTGCCAACCACTAACTCAATAATTCAGTTCAGGAATATACAATCGCTGAGGTTGTATGATCATAAAATGGCTCTATAGCTGTCATTGTAACCAGTTCTGACTCAGGATTCTGTCTATTAATTCCTGCAAAGCCCAGCCACCTCCCTAATGTTATTCAAAAAGACTTTGAACAGTGGTGTGAATAAAAATTATAACAGCGCATCAAATTCAATGATTTCTATGACATCTGAAGCAAAGCACATTAAATGGGGAGTAAAATGCACATTCATCATGGGTGTTTGGGTTTGTTTTCTGTTTTTATAAAGACAGGAAGTAAGAAATATCTTTCCTGCAAGGATTTTTGGTTATCTCTTCCTGTGCTCACCTGAACATCTCACAGAAGAATTACAGCCTTGGTGTTTATTATTTGCAGGAGTTGATTATCTTTTTAGGTCTGATTAAGATTTTGTCCTGCAGCAATTTCGCTTTGGGGAATTTAACGTACAGTTAGAACTGCTATGTGAAATAACCGGTGTACATGGTTCACCATCTCAGCATTATTTATAAAAGCAGGTGATTGGAAACAGCGCCTATGTTTATCAGTAGAGCACAATGTTAGGCTACATTGGAGAGAGCTGCAAGATATTTGTTAGTGGAAGTCAGGTGCAGGACAGAGTGGTTAGTATACTGCCTTTCAAATCTGTGCAGTATTTATTCGAATATGCAAGAAGACACTTGGAAGGATATAGGAGGAAGTAAGCTGGGCACAGAAAGAACAGTCAATAGGAGGGAAGAAGCCCCTCCTCAGCTTCTTGGATCTGGCTTTTGTACTCACTGTTCTGAAGAAAGATTTCTCTACTAGCTCCCCTACACTGTCCTAAATGCCAAACTTCAGCTTCCTTGATGTCTCTGCCCATTGCTGACCACGTACTTCTTCAGAATGAGGCAGCTCCAGTGTAGTCCAATTGGAAATCCCGACTTTTGCTGCTCTGTGTGCTGGGGAGGGAGCTAGTATTTCGGAGTGCCTCCTGTCTCTGCAGAAATCCTTCTTTTAATCATTATAATGGCCCTTTGAGAGAGGTACTTTAATTACACGTATCTCCATTTTCTGGAGGAAGAAACTGAGACCCAGAGAGCTTAATTCACTTTCCTTGGGCCTGTATCTTCTAGCTAATGGGATCAAGGCTGAACCCCAGATAGCTGATCTCTACCGCAAGTGTAGGAACGCAGTTGGTGAGTGGGAAAGACGGCAAGGCTGCTTGCACTGCTCTCGTCTGCTATTCTGACTCTGCACAGGCCTGTTTCTCCCACTACTCTCCTGCTGCTCGTGTCCTGATGCCTTACCATCCCTTCTTCTTTAGTCTTCTCCTCGAAATAGCTGTCTCCAAGGTTCCTGCCCTTGTGCGCCTCCCCTACCCCTCTGAGAAGTTTTGCCATCACCCAATGGTTTGCCTTTCAAGTCCACGTCTATGGACTCAGACACTCATTTCCACCTGCTCTATGGACCTGTCCATCTGGGCATCATGCTGAAACCTGGGGGCAATATTTCCCGAGGCAAATACATCACTGTTCTGTTGCCACTCCAGTTCTTTGTATTCCTTTGCTGATAATACCACCTCCCAAACTACCCATCCCTTAAACTCAAAGCCTCGGCGAAGTTTTTTATTTCTGTTTTCTTCCTTGCTTCTAATTTTTAATCAGTAAAAAATGCTGCCCTTTTGAGCCTGCTGCCTTCACGTAGCTCGGTTACACAGGACGTCTTGCCTGGGAAGTACTCGCCTACTGCCTGACCCACCTCTGTCTTCTTCCTCTCCTGCCTAACGAATACTCCCTGTAGAGTACGGCACCCAGGAGGTCATGTGAGGGAGACATCAAATGCTGCCTCGGGACACATAAACAGGAACGGAAAGGCCCAGAACACAAATTATCATGAAGCTGCCAATTCTCTCTCAGTCTGACCTATAAATTTACTGGGGTCCCCATAAAAATGCCAACTGGATTTTAAAATATTTTTTCTATAAACAGACCAGCTCATTTTGAGAGCTCTAATGGAAAAGTAAATCTGCTAGAATAGCCAAGAAAACTCCCAAAAGGAGGAATGAAAAGGGAGAATTAACCCTAACAGACACTAAATTTATAACAACGTCATGGTCATTAATGTAGTTAGTAATTGTGCATAAATAAACAAGCAGAACGATAGTCAGAATAGAATCAGAAATTGACCCCAATACTTAACAAAGATTTAGTATTTGGCCAATCTTTATCAGTGGGGAAAAATTTTGCAATTCAAATGCGTGGCCTTGGGACAATTGGGGAGCCATCTGGAAAATAATAAAGTCGTAGTTTTCCTATCTCTTTATACCAAAGTAAGTGCCAGATGGACCATCAACATTGAAAATTAAACTATCAAGGTTCTAGGAAAAAAAATTTTTTTTTAACATTTTAATGATCTTGAAGGAGAGAAGGTCTTTCTATACATGATAAAAATCAAGCATTTCTGCATGACAGGAAATGCTATGAATAAAGTCAAAAGACAAATCCTCAATGGGGAGAATATTGGTAACAAAGATGTCAGACGATGAGTGAAGTTTGTTATATAAAGAAAAAGGAATCAATAGGAAGATCAACATTCTAACAGAAAAACTGGCAAAGGACATGAACCAACAGCTCACAAAAGGAGATACAAATTGGATTTAGGTATTTGAAAAGATGCCTAGATTCTACACAATAAGCAATTGTAAGTTAAAACTGCATTTTTCACCTAACAGCCAAAGGTTTTTTAAAGTGTATTTTTGGGCACTTATTTTGAGGAGATTTTGCAGTCGTTCATAGATGTTTTGAAGTATATTAATTGATAACGACCGCCAAAGAGGCCAGTTTCAAAATAGCTATAAAAATTTAGAATGTGCCTACCCGTTCACATATCAATTGCATGTTTGGGAATTTCTCCTATAGTTATATTTAAACTTGTGCCTGAAGGAACATGTGGATAGATATTCCCTGCAACACTGAATGTAATAGTATGTTCTAGCATCCTAAAAAAGAAATGAAAACAAGAATAAAGCATGGAGCCTGCCATGTTTATTTATTTTTTGCTTAAAACCACCCGATTGTTTCCCAGCAGCTATGAAAGTTTTTCAGTCTGGCCCAGCCTGCCCTTCCTCTCTTGCATCTTGCTTCCCTCTGTTTTTACACTATGGTCAAATGCCCACACCATCTGCCCCGTTCATTCCCATCTCCGTAACACTGTGCGGAAATCCTGCTGCTTAACTTGCAGCCTCGCCCTGCTTTTTCCTCACCTGCGAATCCTAACTTGATTCACAGATTATCTCTTGCTGAAAACACCCTTGGACACGCCACAATTCCCCACCTGCAGGTGAGACTCTCTACCTCCTCTGCCTTTGGACATGACCCTTTCTCCTTAGCAATTTGGGGCCGTCCTTTGAGCAACAGTGATGTTTCCAAACTCTTCTTTTGATGAAAACTTTTTGATATGACTTACATAAAACATCATTCACTAACATTCTCTTCCAAGAATAAAAATATCTTCCTGATTATGTAAGTAATAGGTACATACTTTAAAAAGTGGAAAACCTCAGGACTCAGTCCCAGATGTGTATGGGTGCAGGATGTGTGTCTGGGGTGTACAGTTGAATAAAGGAACAAATACATTTCCTAATGTAGACTTCAGGGTCAAAGAATGTACATATTTAAAATGTTGACTATGTTGCCAAACTGATCTCTGGAAAGACTAATGATTTCATTCAACACATTAATTGAAAACCTTGTATGTGCCGAGAACTCTGTGCTAAGTACTTACATGATCCACACTCTCATGACGTGTGGTTTAAGTATTACTGAGAAAGGTACTTAGTACCTTTGGAAAATAGAATGGAGAGGATTTGACCTACTTCAAAGTTCAGTGGTGACTTTCTGGAGGGAGTGACCATTCAGGTGAGGCCTAAAGGTTAAAGACGGGTTACCTAGACTAACCAGAGAAGTGAGGCACTTTAGACGTAGCCTGTGGGGACATGGGCACACAGGGAATAGAAGACGGCTTGTAGGGTGAGGTGGAAATGAGGAGAGTATGGGGCAAGGCAAGCCTAGAATATGGGTAGGGAGCATACCATGGGTGCATTAGGAGGTCTTGTTTAGGATTTTATTGTTTTTCTAACTGCCAAGAGAGGTGTAAACAGATTTGGGGGATCCTGTTCGTGTTTTGAAAGCATACATCTGGCTGCGTAGAAAGAAGTGATGAACAGAGGCAAAACTGAAGACAGTTCCATAAGGTAGGAGGCTATTGCAGTGGTCTAAGTGACAGGTGATAACAGCCTAAACTGGTCTGAACTACAGAGCATAATACATAGTGTGGATCAGGAGGGTCGGGCAGAAATACAGGAAAGTGGAAAAATCGTATGATTCCACTAATTTGTACTGCTATCAAAAGTGCTATCACTGATCTTTGTTGCCTTTGCCAATCCAAAGTGAGTATAAGGGCATGTCACATGTATTATGTAATACATACATGCAACACTATGTTACATACACACACATAAAATGTACGGTGTGTATTATGTACCTAGATTTTACCTTCTTTTAGTGAGGATGAACATTTTTTCATATTTCATTGACTATTTTGATTTCTATTTCTTTCTTCCTTTGAACTCTCTGTTCCTGCTCTTTGTCCATTCTCTTACTGAGGTTTATGCTCTTTTTCTATTCTGGGCCACAGTCCAGGACCTCACACTGCATTCAGTCACTATGTCTTTCTTGTCTTTATTGATTGATGACAGCTTCTCAGGTGCATATCTTTTTATTAATGATTTGAATAGACCATTGGTATATTGATTCAGAGCAGAGCTTGGTAAGAATCCAAGTGTAAAAATCAAAGAACTCTTAAACCAATTTAAAAATAAAAAGGGAGAGTCTGTTACTGTTTCTAGTTTGTTTTTTTGTTTGTTCAACTTGTTTGATGTTTTGTGTGTGTGTGTGTGTGTGTGTGTGTGTGTATCGTCAAATTGATCTTTTCCTTTTTATTATTTCTGGTTTTGATATAATGCTGGAAAGTCCTCCCCTTTCCAAGGGTGTAATGAGTTATCCTCTATTACTTTTACGGCCATACATTTTCAGGTTATATCAGATAAGATACAAAACAGACATCCTTTATACTATGCCTTATTCTCTCCACCCCCGACTTTGCCAGATGGGGCCATAAAACGCAGTGCTGAGGTGGCACTTACGATATGAAATCAGCAATGTCAAATGTCTCATCAAAGCATCTGAAATGGTTTGAGTGCAAAGATCCTAACTTGGTCCTGACCAAGTTCTTCCCTGTGCCAATGCTATTTTTTAATCATCTTACAAATCCTGCCAAATCATAAATTTTTTGAAGGCAGACACCACATCTATTTATGTTGTGCAGTCCACGTGTGGCTGGGCCCCTTTAACAGCCTCTGCCACTATGACATGTCAACGCATGACTCTCATGGGAAAAGCACCAACTCTCAACTCATTGATGGAAGTGTAGATTTTCTCCAGCAAGACAATCAAATGCCTGCTTGGGGCAGCATCTTCGTCCACTTGCTCCTTTATTCTCCTCTCCAATTTCTCTCCAGTGAGAGTAAAACCTTGCTCAGAAAAATAGCACCCCATCCCACCCCTACCAGACCTTAGATTTTTCTTCAACAGTCCTTTGAAGGTTTCAGTTCATTGTGTCTGTGTCTCCTGATGTTTTTCTTAGGAGACTCTGGGCACGGCAGAGTCAGTATGTACTTGTGGGAATCCATGAATCGGGACTGGGAAGCAATCCTGCACTGCTACCTGGCTTAGTTGGAATCTAGGATGTAGAAAAGACTATCTCCTTTCCTAATTCCTTCCTATTTTCCTTTTATGGAAAGAATTAGAACTCTTGGAACCCAACCACCATTTTATGGGCTATCACGTCAAGTTAGTTATATTAAGGACCAATCTCAAATTCACATCAAAGTGCTTTGTTACTGATGCAACATTTTCTTAAGTGGTCCCTTAGCACAGACGCATGGGACCATGTTACTGCAAAGTGAGCAGATGGTTGAGGTGAGCCAGAAATATGGAGTTCTCCTTTCTATCCTGCGTGGCCAAAGAGATCCACATCTATTTGGGGTAAAGCCTCGGCTAGAAGCCAGCAGTCCCCAGATGTGGAGTTTATTTCTTCCCTGAGGAGGGGGAAGAAGAAAGGAGTCGAGACCCTGGTGCAACACTGGACAAAGCAAATGTGAGCAATTTCAGTCTCAAGGAGTGAACCACGTGCACACAGGTGAGCAAGGCGGTTTAGAGGGTTTGGGAGACAGACGCTGAGCTTCAGTTGACCTGATGCCTTCACCTTTCGAGAACAGCCATGGGACATTTGAATGTCAACCGAACACAGAGAACAAGATGGAAGTCAAGTTCAAGCTATTAAAGGACTTGTGTCCTGGCACCTAATTCAGGCCTAATGGTGAATAAGGTCATTTCCCTCTTTTCCTCTCCTCTTTCATTTCCTAATGACCCACCCTGCTCCTACTCCCTGGATCCTTTATTTATTTATTTTTATTTATTTATTTATTTATTTATTTATTTATTTATTTATTTATTTATTTATTGAGCCGGAGTCAACTCTGTTGCTCCAGGTTGGAGTGTCCATAGAGTCATAGCTCACAGGAACTTCAAACTCTTGGGCTCAAGTGATCCTCTTACTTCAGCCTCCAGAGTAACTGGGACTATAGGCACCTGCCACAACACCTGGGTAGTTTTTCTATTTTTTAGTAGAGACAGGGTCTCACTCTCAGGTTGCTCAGGTTGGTCTGGAGCTCCTGAACTCAAAGCATCCTCCCTCCTTGGCCTCTCAGAGTGCTGGGATTACAGTGAGCCACCGAGTCCAGCTCCCAGGATCCGTTCAATCTTAAATCACCTATCACAGGTTTGCCTTACATGAGCCAATCTCTTGCTCATGTGACCGCAGGCAATTCACTTTCTCTCTCTTAGCCTTATCCTAAAGCAATAAGGAAAATAGTGAGACAGAGTGTGGGTAGAGCAACCAGCACAGGGCTGGTACCTTCAAGGTCTTCTCTGATTTGTATTTTTCAGCTGTCAAGAGGCTTTGATTTCTTCCAGGCTGCTGGAGGGGAGACTCCTCAAGCACTGAGGACAATAAGAGGCACACTCCTTCCCACTTCCCTCAGCAGTGTTTCCAGCATTTAGATTTCCACATTTTGAAAGCCTGGAAGATGAGTCCCCGGTATCTATTCAAGTGCCACAACCCGTGAGTTATGGCTTCCACTGACCTCTGTGCAGGGCAGCACAGGCGCTGGCAACAGCTGCGAGAAACGCAGTAAAGAGCGGGCAGAATCCGAGCTGCAGCTGGGTTAATGAGGCTGTGGTATTGGGGTGGCTGTCTTGAGGACTATAAAATACGAAAGAAAGAAAGGAAAACAAGAAAAAAAAAAATCCCAAAGCCCCAAACAAAGACAGATGTTTTGACTTAGGAAAAGAGCATAAAGAGAGATCAGTTCAGAAATTTGTTTTCCTAACAGCAAATTGATACTTAATTGGGTTAAAATACATGGGAAAGCATTTTATGTTTTTAAAAATACTAACCCAAAAAGGAAATGAAAATGTAGATCTCTCTATTTCTCCATCTCCCCCTTTGTTTCTCCCTTTTCCTCTCTACTCCTCCAATACAAAGAACTCCCGTCCTCATATCTATTCATTCCTTGGGGACCTGGGGTGATATGGAGGATGTAATCTGTAAACAGGAATCTTGGAATTTCTACCCTTAGGCTACTGATATTATGTGTACCTGAATCTGATTATGGCAGCACCTCAGTTAATTTAAAAGCGAGTTTAGCATTTTGACGATGGTTAATGATGTCAGGAGGGAATGAACAGCTCCAATATTTGCAGGACACTGGAGCCCCGGACTGGGATGCATGAGACATAGGTTGTAGTTCTGATCCGCCCCTCATTGAGCTATGGCTTTGGGGAAATAACTCGAGTTCTTGAGGACTCCACTTTCTACTATCTCTGCCTCCTTTAAGATTCAGTCTCAGTCTTGGGCAGGGCTGTGTGTATGGTTGGACAGCTTGGACACCCATCCTGGGGGCAAGTACAGATTCTTCCCCCTGCCGAGACTCTGCCTGCTCAGAGGGGGCCACTGTTTACAATCTGTGACCCTGATTATGGGCCTGGACAAAGACCCTCCTGACAGTGGGTCAGAGATGAAGATGGAAGAAGCATTTTGGACTGACTGGTAGCCAAAAGCCAAAGATGTGACTATGCCTGCAGGATGATTAAGGGTGACCAAAGTCGAGGGAAGACAGAATGAACGGTGTGGAAGAGCAGAGAGGAGGCCAAGAGTATAGACCGAGAGGCCTCTAGGGGGCAGTATGCTGAAGACAAGTGGAGGATCCTTCCACGGGGCAGGGGAACCGGGAGTGCAGACTTGTCCCAATTCAGTGGCAAGATGGTGAGACGGGAGGGACCAGACATCGCCCTGACGCAGAGATACAGCAGATGACGAGAGTGGCTGGGGGTGGAATGAGGGCTTGGTTTTAAGGGTGTGGAGTGGGGGACAGGCCGGGAGAAGGTAGAAAAAAGAGTAGAACGTGAGAATGAGATAGATTCCAAGCTGTGATTGATCTGCTTTGCCGTAGCTGAATAGAGTTTGTCCCTGGCAGAATCTGCTCCCTGTAGTAAAGTGGTTCTCATTGTGCCCAGCTGCTCCTGATTGACTGGTCTCCTGTGCTGTTGAAGGCGTCCTAAGGTGAACAGATGCTGAAGAGAAGCAACTGGAAAGCGGAAGGTCTAAGGTGGTGTTAAAATAAGAAAGCCTTTAAAATGTGGTGTTAAAAAGAAGAAGGATTTTACTCGGAATTCTCTAGACCTGGCTGGTTTGAGAAAAGGAGATCGATCTGGAAGAGAAGGGCAGGCAATGTGAACAAGTTTTAAAAACAAATGACTGCAAAGAGCAAGGCTGGGAGGCGGTGGGCAAATTCCAGATTTAATGCAGAAGTCCTCAGATGGAGCAGGGGAAGGGTTCTGGTGTCCAAAGGGCAGAGGGCAGATGAAGAAAACGATCTGTCAGATTTGAGAAAGTGGAGAGGTTCCATTTGAATCGGTGGCTTGGGGTGAAAGCATGTTGGGACAGGTGCTCTGACCTGGAAATGGCATGGGAAAGAGCGCAGGCTGCCCTAGGAGCTCAGCCAGAAGGGCCGTGGGGCTGAGAAACAGCCCGCAGAAGCAGGGCCCACTCCAGATGGACCTCAGGCCAAGCTGGGCTAAGCATGATGTGGAAGTTGGTGAAAATCCATTACAGCTGTCAGTATAGATCTTGCTTCCAAGATTTTCCCAAAATGTGCTGAAGAGATTTTCCTGGGAGCTGTGTGAACTGTGAGCCTATGTAGGGGGAGCAATTCTACTTTCTCACTTGGTTGGGGAGTGTTGCCGAGGACAAAGGAGCAGGTGGGAGAAGTGAGGATAGCCCCGGGTTAGATGTATTACATGGTGCATTCTGGCACTTCTCAGGCAGTTGACCTTAGCAAATGGGCCCCTTGATTTTGAAGGTTCTTTTAGGTTCTCTGAGACTGAGATAAACCTCATGCCCCTCTATTGAATACCCTCAGCTGAGTCTTCACAAAATGCCAGTGGCTTGTTCACATTAGTAATAAGAGCTGAGTGCCCTGATCACCCCACGGGGACAGCCAGTCCCTAAACATTTAGTCTGATGCACCATCCCTGCAGGACTTGTCCCTCAGTCCACATGCCACACAGCTCCCTGTTGTGTGAGCCACTGCTAATCCGACACCTGGTGCTTGCATCCACTACCGAGAGAATCCTGACATGGTTTTTTAGGTGGGCATCATTTGAGCAAAGGAGAAATCCAGATTTGGAAAGGTAAGTGGCCTGTCCAGGATCACAGAGCTTAGAGTCAAATCAGATTGCTCTTTTCCTACTGGAGGTTAATTCCTCGTACTCATGACTCGAATTGCCCTTATGTCTTCAAACTCCAAACTGATATTTCACAAAAAAGAATTCTATTCTATGCCTCATACCTTCATGGAGACACTGCTCACTGAAACAGATCCACTTACAGAAACTGACCTTTGACGAATATTGTAAAATCATGATTTGTAAGCCAGAAAAGAAAATCAAGTAAAATTATATTCTTTTGTTTCTTTTAAATCTTCCATAAAACCAAAAATCTCCAATGAACCAGAAAATCTCTCTACAAAAATCATTAAGTTAAAAATAAGCTGGAAAAATTGACTGGCAATCAGCAAGAATAATAAAAAATTAAAGACCAGACCCTCAAACTAGAGTAGTAATTATACTATTGATCTGAAGGATTAAGGCAAAGAGAGGGAACTTGAGGATAGAATATATGACTAATGATTGCTGCCCTTTGCCTGGGAACTTGGAGGTATGACAGGTGATGAAGTTTTAGGACTCAGGAGGAGAGACTACCCTCTCCCCACAACAAAGAAATTTGTTCAGGTGGCTCATGCCTGCAATCTTAGAACTTTGGGAGGCTGAGGTAGGAGGATCACTTGAGGTCAGTTCAAGACCAGCCTCAGCAATATAGTGAGGTCCACCCCACCATCACCTCTCCAAAAAAAAAAAAAAATAATTAGCTAGGCATGGTGGCATGCACCTGTAGTCCTAGCTACTCAGAAAGCTGAAGCAGAAGGATTTTCGGAGTCCAGCAGTTCAGGGCTGCAGGGAGCTATGATTGTGGCACTCCTCTCCAGCCTGAGGTGACAGAGTGAGACCCAGTGCTACAAAAGCAAGTGCTGCTTTGGTCTTTGAGGCCCAATCACTTTACTCTTTGAAGAATTTAGGTCTTGACCCATTTGTGTCCTCAGAGTATCTGGACTGTGTTAAGTACTTGTTCAATGGGTGAATCAAAGCTTCTACAAATGATACCCTCCTGATATTACATCTAAATAAAAGGACTTGGGGAGGGTAGGAGGCAAGCAGTCCTTTACCATCATCTATTTGCAACTGTCACACTGTCCTGGGGACTGTTCCTCCTCTCTGCTGTGAGGGGTCCTATGAAGAGGAGTCCCTTTCTCAGAGGTAGCATGCAGCGGATGCACTGACATCCTTTCTAGTCCAGATTCCAGCATCGTGGGCTCCTGAACGCTCCCAGGCAACACTGTGTGCCTTCTCCTTACCTTGCTCACTGCCACCGTTGCTGGGTGGCCTGGCCGGGCTGTTTCGGGTTGTTCAGTTCAGCTCCCAGAAACTCAGACCTCCCTTTATATCATCCAGTCCTTGGAGTTTTCCTTCTCTAACCATAAATAAATCCATGGGAAGTCCCCTGAAGTCATATTTTAGGTTTCTCTTGAGAGGAGACTCCGTTCATTCATTTACTCAACAGCTATTAGTGAGTGCTTACCGATACCGTTCTCATCTTCACATGCTCTGCTGTTACTGAAGCTTCAGCTCTGAACCGCACACACAAGCCACTCTTCTTGTGGAACTCGCATGCTAGTGCTGGGGAGAAGGGCCCAGGTGTGGTGAGCTCTGCTGTGACTAGCCCCTTCCTCCCCACTGCCAGGCAGCTTCACCATAGGAAAGGATACAACATCTTCTCTGAATGGTCTGGGTAGGTCACAGGATGACATTGAGAATCTCGTCCTCAGCAATTTTATGTTTATATGGTCTATAGGACACGTGCTTTCTGACTGACCAGGGGACTGGACTGCCCGTGCAGGAGAGACTGCTCTCAGCCACACCAGCTTTCCAGCCTCTTACTGCATTTCTCATGCACCTTTGCCCCATTGCTCAGTAGAAGGTGTTCAGGGAAAAAGGATTGACTCTGATGGTCACGGAAACTACCTGGGTTGTGACTTAGGGACAAGGGCTGCTACCTTGACCTCAAAGTGTGCTCTGGTCTGAAGCTGGCTGCCTGGACATTTTCTTCTCTCTGTGGGGCCATATAGTGTGGTTACAGAAGAGGCCCCAGAGCTCAGCTGTGTACGTGGGATTCCGCAGCTTCTTTCAAGAGGGTCAAGGGTGGTGGTGCAGGGCTTTTCTCTGCTCCAGGAGCACTGTGAGGGTGGTCTGACTCATGAAGGGGTGCGATCGCACCCTCTCTGCCCTGGTTTCCTGCAAAGAGCTTTGGGGAAGGTGTGGCTCCCACAAGCCCTTCTTGGGCTTGCAGGACTGAGATTAGTGGACTATGACCCAACGCTCCAAAGAGCTCTGGGTAAAGGAATAAGTGATTGGGTTTCCCTCGGGGATTCTACGTTACGGAGCATTGCACCTAAACTCCGGGATAACTGTAGCCAAAGTGCCAGCTTTATTTTTAGCAGCCCTTGAACAGATCTGGCCTGGGTCACCAAAACTAATTTAGGAAGCTGGCTCCATATTCTACCTATCTCCCAAGGAGCTTGAGTCATTGGGCTGAAGATTTGGCAACTCCAAGCGTTCATGTCATGAACTACCCAAAGCTAATTAAATAGTTCTCTGAAGCCACCAAAAATTCATTCTGAAACAATGCAAGGTTATAAATACGGAAAACAAAGTAAAGACTTGTTTTTGGTTGGTGGCAGATTATGGGGAAAGTGAAAAATGTCCACAAGGTTCACCTTCGCCACAACAAGAATTCCTCTTGCAGGAATTTCTCCCTTTTACCCCATCCTGCTGCCTGGTTATATAGACCTTGTCTTCTCAACAGCGGGGACTCTGCCTTCTGTTTTCCCTTTTCCTACCCCTCTCCCAAAAGCAAAGAGGCAAACCACAAAGACACAAAGGAACAAAGCCAAATACTACCAAACATTAATGGAATATTCACTCCAAATGAGATTTTTAAAGAGGCAGTTTAAATGCAGCAAAGACCAAAGCACCAACATCATTGTTCCTGTAAGCAGAAAATAAAATCTACAGATAAAGTTTTAGGGGAAGGCATATCATTTTATTTCATTAATATTCATATTCTGAACGCCTATGTGCAACTGCAGAGAATTTCATGAGACAATTTTGCTCTTAGGAAACAAATGACAGGCCTAGATCAGCCTAATGAACATTCAAAACATCATCCCTACTGGGCACAGGTGTTTCCCAATTGCCACCCGTGCTGGTGTCTAGTGGGCTGGAGCTCCAAGAACCATTATAATTCGTGCTCTGGCTTTTGCAGCCCATGTGCTGCTGGAATGAAATGGGCCAATTTGTCCTGTCTCTGTGTTGGAGGGGACACCGTTGAGAACCTCCTAGCAATATAACTGTCTTCTAGTTTGCCATACTCATGGTCAGAATGGCAGTCCTCTCAGCTTCCCCTCCCTGTTCAAGGACAGGTTAACTGTGAAGCAAGGTGTGGAGAGTCTCTTCCTGGTCAACTCCACTGCCTCACAGCCTGAACACCAGGAATGCCTTGAACTTGGACTCTGGTGACCTCTGAGTAGATGCAAGGTGTCAGACAAAGTGTAGTCCCTGTCCAGAACCAGGAGAGTTTTAGTTTAGATGAACTGGCCTGGCCTTGTGGAGGATTCCTGGACTATGGGCTCATATTTGCAAGGTGCTTTTCTACTTATAAAGAATGTCCTTAACTCATCATCTCATTCATCCTTGACGCTGGCATTGCATTTTGTCCCCGAGACATTGAGAAATGGCTTTTCCACTTTTTAGTCTCCCAACACTGGGCTCTTGTTCCCAAGCCGGCACTTGCTCCCCCCCTTCCACAGTTGCTCAGGAGACAAACTGAGGATCTTTATGAATTCCCCGGGGGAATTGCCTCCCTCTTTAAAATTCACTGTGGTCACACAGGGGTGAGGTCAGTAGACAAGAATATCCAGGTTAGAGAGAAGGGGAAGGAGCCCAGAGGAAAACGAAGGATTTCAGCAGAATACATTTGAAAGGGAAGAAATCCAAAAGAAACCCTGGAGGGGGAAACTACAAAAATTGCAGCTGAGAAAGCTGGGAAAGTGTCTGACCCAGATAAGCAGGGTTTGATTTAATCTGGAGATTATGGTTGCTTAATTCCCGGCCTGTTTGCTGTCAGGTATGCACAATCAATTGGCCTAAGGAGATAAGGGACCTGTTGAAATTAACATCGGAAAGAAAAAATGGCACATCATTTGGTCAAAGTGTTAGTTTCCTTCAGGAAAAAGGCAGGAGAGTTAAAGTAGAGGGAAGGAGGCTGGATAGCTCCCCCATCCGCTACCCATGTGCCTGGACAAACACTGGACTCCACGAGCTGGGGCCCCTGAGCTCTTCCGGCCAGGCTGGCTGGGAGTGAGAGGATGAAGAGGGTGGAAGTGGAGCATAGTGCAGCACTGGGTCTCCTCATATGCCAGGCGACAGCAGCCTCAAGGGCAGAATAACAAGTGGTTCAAAGCACTGGCTTTTTTTTTTTTTTTTTTGAGACAAAAATCTCACTGCAGCCTTTGGTAGCGTGCTGTGACATCATAGTTCACAGCAACCTCCAACTCTTGGGCTCAGGCGATTATCTTGCCTCAGCCTCCCGAGTAACTGAAACTACAGGTGCCCACCATAAGGCCCAGCTACTTTTTAGAGATGGGGTCTTACTCTTCCTCAGGCTGGTCTTGAATGCGTGAGCTCAAGGGCAATCCACACACCTCAGCCTCCCAGAGTGTTGGGGTTACAGGCATGAGTCACCACGCCCGGCTAAAGCACTGGCTTTGGAGACAGGTTCCTGAGGTCATGCCTGATGCTGGCAGTTTTCCTTGGGCAAGAGGCTTACCCTCTCTGTGCCTTGCTTTTCTCTTCTGTAAAATAGGAATAATAAGGCTGATGCTTGGATCAGATGAGTAAAACTAACATGCTTACGCTAGTGCTTGGGTGTAGTTGTATTCGACAGATGGTAGTTATAGTTATTATTATTAGAATTACTGTGATAGCTTCCTAACCTGCTTCATTTATCCAGACTCTTCTATTTTAATAGTGCTTAGTTATTTATATATCTTGGATCCAACCCAGATCTACTGAATCAGAATCTTTTTGGGAATCTGTGTTTTAATAAATGCCCTGAGGAAGTCTGGAAACTGGTTTACTGAGCAAACGCCTCAGCTGGGCATCCAATATGGGAGGGCGATCCCATCATGCAGGCCCACCTCGCCTCTAGCTCCCCTCAGCTGCTCTGCCCATGGGCCACATCTTCCTCCCTGACCATGAAAGCCTTAATTTTCCCATCTTTGTAGGGGGAATTGCTGTCTCCTTCCTGCACCTTGGCTGTGCTCAGCTCTCCCCACTGCATGAGGAGCACTCTCTTCCTCTCCCCCATCTGGCCATGTGCCAGCACCACACAAGTGTCCTTCACCCCTCCCCCCTCATCCAGCAGAACTCCTCATGTGGCAGAGCTGGCCATGGCTGTCATCTCCAGAGCACTGTGTCCCAGCACACCTGCAACCCCTCCAAACTGGAAATTGGGCTCCAGCCAGGAGAAACAGGCATCCACAGTCCTGTGTCACCAGCTGGTGGCTCCTCATCCAGGGACGACTGCGGTGCAGGTGAGGAGAGTAAGATGCGGCACTTACTCTCATGCCACTGACACACAGTGGTTTCATGCGGCTGTCATCGAATGGCAGACCCTTCCCTCCTCCACAATTCCTTTAGATTCTTTTCCTTGTGTTTGGTCCAGTTCTCCCAACGGCTGTGTTGCCACTTTGCACTCTCCACTGTCACTGCCCACACAGCTTGTGGGTCCCCTCCCCACTGCCTTTGTTCAGGGCTTATAACCACCACCTTTGGTCTGGCTGCCCCAACTGCTGGGTAGAGCCCTCCACTTACAGCACCGTGGCTTGGCCACCAGGGGAGAAAATTCTCAGAGTCTGGATTCACAGAAGCCCTATGGTGACAAGGAGGTCAGAGCTGGGGCATGGGGCCCCAGCCCAGCCCCAGTGGCAGACTGCCCTTGAGACACAGGAACCTGCCAAGTGGCAGACATTCCTGGTGTTTCTGCTGCCGCCTTCACGGTCCGCCTTCACGGTCCCTGGGGCTCACCGCAGGCTCTGGGAGGTCTGTCATCTGGCTCAGGACCTGGTAGCCAGCGGACCCTGCCTGCTTCCTCCCAGCCCTTGCCCTGCTTTGTCCTCTGCCACAAAGAGGCAAAGGTGGGAGAGTGGGAGGCTTTCAGTGGATAGTGCTGATACATTGTGACTTTGGAGGTGTGATATTTAGCACCCCATCACTTGGAGCCCAGGCTGGGGGAAGCCTCTGTCCCCCACTTTGTCTCTTCTCCAAGAGCAAGGAGAAAGCAGTGGGAAGGCACAGACAGCACTGTTCCATGGGACTGTTTATTAACTGTTTTTGGTATAGATCTTATTCTTTTTCCAATTGTCAAAGCTGACTTATTTTTTGCAGGAACAGCTATATGACTTACACTTTAATTTATTCTTTCATCCAGCAAATATTCACTGAGAACACACTGCCTGGGGCCTCGGGTGGAACAGATGCAACAGGCCCGTGGCTTACACCGTGCCTGGGGTTGAGTAGGCAACTCTTAGAAAAGGAAATTAAGGCACATGGAGAGTACCACACACAAAATAAGGAAGGCTCAGAAAATCTTCCTTGACTGCAATGCCTGGGAGAGGTGTCCAGGGAAGCAGAGCTGGGGTTGGAGGACAGGTGGATCCTTGCAGCCAGATAAGTGAGGTGGGCAACACAGGTGGGAGAGCCAACCAGTACAGAAAGAGGGAGATGGAAAGGTTCTGGCATGTTTGGGAAGTGAATCATGTTTTGTTTGGCTAAAGCCTGGGGTTTCTGAGGGTGAGTGAAAAGTCTGGAAATGTTGGCCAAGGCCAATGTATGGAAGGCCTTAGAATAAGACAAGGGGTTGGGACCTGAGCTGGTCAGATATGGGGTTGGGACCTGAGCTGGTCAGATATGGACCCCCCAGGAGCTGTTTATTAACAAAAAGATAACTGGACAACAAATTGTGCTTCAGGAAGCCGAATCCCACTCTACCCCAGGAAGCCCATGAACACAGCAGCTTGGGAGGAAAAGGGTGTGGCAGTCTGAATAGAAGTGAAAAGATGAGATAGAAAGAGTGTCCTGAGAAAGACTGTGCACGATTTGGGAAGTCAGTGGGGACTTTCTGGGGGGAAGGGGTGGACATCTCCCCCCCCCGACAGTGGAGGGGTTGGGAAGGACTTCCGTCCAGTGGGTCTTGTTGACCGGAAGGTCCTTCGTTCCGTGTTCACAGTGCCTCTTCGTGCTTCCTGCACATTGTGTGTGAGAATCAGCGATGTGGGAACAACAAAGGTGAAAAACATACAGCTCACTCGAAATGGAAAAGGGACTTACAGGAGAACCCAGGCTGGCCCTCCTTCTTCCTGTTGGAAAAAAGAGATGACTGCATATTTCCTTTAAATGTTTTCTTTCATAGTCTTCCTGAAGTACAGAGGAGGGAGAAAGGGTCCAAATGCGCTGACTCTCAGCGCCTATCCGGGAGAGTTCGATGATTTTGTTTGGCTTTGTTTCATTCAGTAGCAATTTCTTTTGACCCTAACATGTGACATGAGTGAGAGACCACCCCTGTTCCACCCCCATCCACGCCACCCCCAAGACCTCCCAGCTTTTGAGGAGGATCAGAGGAGTGTGACAAAGAACACAGGGGCCGGCCTCAGAGGGGCACAAAGACAGTGGCGTGAGGCTGAAAGAGAGCCTTGTGCCTCGGTGGGGGGGGAGCTGAGGGGCATCTTCACAGACTTGGGACAGGGCAGGGTTTCAAAAGGCAGATATAGGGGAAGGGAGGGAGCATCCAGGGGAGGGAAACAGGGAGAGCCCAGGCGGGAAGCCAGAGGACGTGGGGCAAGTTCGGGCATGTTACATCATCGTGTTCGAAAGGAATATAGGCCTAGCGGCCTTGTTTATAGCTAGTATTTTGTTTCCTTTTGTTTTGTTTTGTTAATGAAGTCAAGAATAACAGTTGGAAATCTAATTAAGTGCTTTGGAAGTTGTGGTTTAGTTGTTTTCAGTTATACAAAGTTCTGGGTTTCTTATTGGGCCAAAAGACATCTTGGTTGGTGGCCAGTTGTCAAGGTGCTGCAATCAGGTGATTCCTCCGTTCAAGCCCAAAAGGGTGACAACTGGGCTTTGACTTTTGGCCATAATACATTCTTGAGAAAGCAACTTTAATTCCTCCCTGTCTGGGAGGTGAAACTCCCCCTGCTTTCCCTATGAAGTCTGTTTAGGTACATGGAAATGTATGGGTGACAGGACATAGATGAAAATAAATGGCAATGACCAAGTTTCATAATAGAGTTGTGAAAATTCAAATGCTCAAGGCTGGGGCCAGGCCAAAGTTAGTCTTTTGTCCTCTTTTCCTTCATCCTTCTGGCTCTTCCTTCTCTTTCAGACTTGTTGATTTATCAAAGAGCAGTTAGAAATATTATGACAACACTATCTTTTTTATCCTAAATAAAAGGACAAGAAAGGCCACCCAAGAGTAAGAGGAATAATTAAACAACTTAATTATCAGCAGGAAATTGCCAGTAACTCTGTGTAACATCGTGTGCTAGCATATGATTAAAACAAGTACAAGAAGAGATGTTTTTGGCAGAGCATGGGAGGGTGATGGCGATGGGAGAGCTGGGGAGTTGCTTGTCAAAACAAAAAGGCTTCTAATAAATCCATTAGAAGCAAACCCTAGACATATCTCTGAGCGTGAGGTGTTGATTGTGGTACGTGATTGCTTTGGTTTCCTTGGACTGATAGAAGAAAATACTACAAACTAGGTGATTTAAAATCAAAGTATCTCAAGAATGGAAGAAAAAGTATCCAATGTACTCAGCCCTAATATGAATCTAATTTATAGCTTTCATATGATATACCATTTTTATTTGGCTTGAACTTTAACTTTGTTTTAGCTCATAGATAGTTTGAATGTCCTGCTATTGATCTTTATCTATAATATATGATAGATAAGAGTTTTAATTATACTATTTCCAGTTTTAAAAAATTCTACATTAGTTGATCAATTTATTATAAAATTAATATTGATTATATTTTATAATTAATAAATGTTAACAACAGTGCTCACTGAAGAAGTTCCTAATTTGTAGTGAAAACTTTATACTTAAATGTCTTTATACTGATGTATAATTTGGATATAATGGCATGCTCAAATTGTAAGTGTATAGTTTGAGAAATTTTAACAAATATAAGCACTCACATAATATCACTTAAATCAGGATGTTGAACATTAACATCCCCCTTAAAGTTCATTCACACTCACTTATAATTTCCCATCATAGAAACCTCCTAATTTTTGTTATAATATCTTAGAAATTTCTTGTATGTATATACCTTTGTTTGTTTTGCTTCTTTCACTTAATATAATATTTTTGAGATTAATCTGTTTAATCTTTCATGAATGAATTGCTTGTATTATGGGGTAATATTCCAATGTATAAATTTGTACATTGTACAATTTCCAATGTATTACAGTTTGTTAACATTAATGTTATAACCCTTGTTTCTCTAGATTTTTTTTCCTATTGTGAATAGAGCTGCTATTAACATTTTTGTACAAGTCTTCTGTGAACATATGTTTTCATTTCTCTTGGCTAAACAGAATGGGGTGAAATTAAGTTTCATGTCTGAGTTATAGGAAATTGCCAAATAGTTTTCTAAATTGATTATATAATTTTATACTCCCAGCTGGAAAATTTAGGTGTTCCAATGTCTTATCCTGTTTGGGCTGCTACAGCAACTTGTCAGAGGCTGAGTAGCTTATAAACAACAGAAATTTATTTATCATCATTCTGAAGGCTGGAAGTTTGAGCCTGCAGTGCCAGCATGTTTCAGGTCTGTGGAGAGCCCTCTTCTAAGATGTGGATTTCTGATCTCTCATTGTATCCTCACCAGGAGTAAAGAGTGTGAACTCGCTCTCTGGCCTCTTGTTATAAGGGCACTGATTTCACTTACGAGGACTCCTCCTTCATGATGTAATTACCTCCCAAAGGCTTCATCTCCAAATACTATCACACTGGGGCCTAGATTTCAACAAATAAATCTGAGAGGAACACAAACATTAAGTCTATTACACACAGTTATTACAGATCTTCCTCAAACACCACCATTGCCAATTTAAGAGTCTAGTAGGTAGAAAGGTGTATATCATTGTGATTTTAAATTGAATTTCTGTAATGACTAAAAAGAATATTATATATTTCTGATGCAACTACTATGACATATATATGCATTATGAATACTTTACCCCATTGATACCTTTTATTTTCTTAATGGTGTCTTGGAAAAACTAGATATTTTTCATGAATTCAATATGTCAATTTCTTTATCCAATGATTCATTCTTTTTGAGTCCTAAATCCCAAAAAGATTCTCTTTGCTTGTTCCTACTTTCTAAGTATTATTTCTATGTTTTCTTTTGCCTAGAAATTTTATGATTTTTATATTTTTTGTTTTATTCTATATTTTTTGAGATAATTTTTGTGTTTTTGTTTGGTGAGAGATAAAGAATAAGAATAATGTTAATTTTATTATGTTTTCTAGCACTATTTGTTGAAAACACAGTCTTTCCTGATTAAATTACATTGTTATCTTTGTTAAAAAAAAGTGACCATATATCTGTGGTTCTACATATGTGTAATATAGTCTGTTTAACTCTTTGTCTTTCCTTATAAATCAGTGGTCTTTACTCATGTAATCTTAAAGTAAATCTTAAAAAAGCATAATATAACCACTCTTAATATTTTTTTCTGAAAGTTTTTATTACTTTAGTCCTTTGAATTTTCATATAAATTTTAAAAGAAGTTATCATTATCTGCATGAAGAAATGCTGAGATTTGTACTTCCAGAGAAAGTAACAGAGAACCAAAACACAACTAAAATACATGGAACAGCCATTGGAAAGACTCTGGCTATAAGGCAATGAAGAATAACGATTCCCTGAAGATGGCAAACAGAGGAGGAGAGCACAGCTTCCCCAGGTTATATCTTTGAGAAATTTTCTAGAGAGGTGAGCACAGAAGGAAATCAGTGGACTTCCAGAAAAGAGTGTCAAACTGTGTATTTGTGAAGAAGAAAATGACAAGATGGGAATATCAGAGAGGACATACGTTGAGAGAAAATTCTGGAAATCTGCAGATGGTCCCCTTCAGTAGTCAGCCCAGTACTGATTAGTGCATTTGTATGAAAAAACTACTTGACCCTGGGGAAAAAACCACCCCAAAGGTTTAGAAATAACTGTACATAGCCTTGTGGTAGAACAGGTAATGGTGCCTCTTCCACCAGCCAGGTGGAAACACGTTTCATGAGATTTGCGTAGAGTACACAAAATTATAATCTCGGTGTTGGGGACTAGTTAGCTACAGAGTGAGCACCGCTTCATTCCCATTTTGCAAAGCTAAAAGCAACAGACACAATAAACAAATTGTTTCTAACTAATTTAATTCTGTCCCAAACCACACTCAAGAATATTTGTTTTTGCAAATAAAATTCCCATTACACAACAGGTAAAATTCACAATGCTGACATCTGATGAAAATCGACTAAGTGTAGAAAAAAGCAGAAAAATATGCTCCATAAGAGAAACCTGACTGGAAGTGATACCTATTTTTGAGTTACCAGGCAAGGGTATTAATACTGTTCTTCTACTACATTCCATTAAAAAATAATATTGAAATAGAGATAAACAACATATAATAGAGATCAAACTTCCAGAAGCAAAATATTTAAGTGAATGATGGAAAATGAAATAATGGAAAAAATACGCTGGGTGGGACTGAATCAGAATTGACATTGAAGAAAAAGCATTATTTAACTTGAAGTCATATTTTAGAAATTATCTACAATAAAACAAATTTTAAAAATTAATTAAAAAAATACCACCTATCAATGAGCAATGGAAGAACTTCAACAACCTAATAAATGAATAAATGAAGCAACTTAAAGAAAGGAAATATATGGACAGAAAAAAAATAGAGAAACACTGCCCAAAGTTTTCAAAATTTAATGAAACATAAAACATTACACTAGAGGCATATCTTGATTACGCTGTTTAATACCAGTGATTAAAAAGAAAATTCATACAAAAGAAACCAGAAAGAAAACGAAAAACGGAATGAAAAACAGATGAGACAAATAAAATATATGCAAAATAAAATAAAATATAAGCTGTTAGTTACACACACAGTCAAATCAATCATCAGATTAAAGGTAAATGATCTAAATATAAAGTTCCAAACCAGACTTTGTTGGACCAGACAAACACTCGAATTAATGCTGCCTATTAGAAATAAACTTCAAATATAAATATAAGTGTATGAATAGGTTAATAATGAAAGGATAGAAATATAGAAATAATCAAAGGATAGAAATAGCATGTTAAAGGGCGGCTCCTGTGGCTCAGCGAGTAGGGCGCCGGCCCCATATACCGAAGGTGGTGGGTTCAAGCCCGGCCTCGGCCAAACTGCAAAACAAAAAAATAGCCGGGCGCTGTGGCGGGCGCCTGTAGTCCCAGCTACTAGGGA
>CAUYON010106396.1:0-23769 GCA_963573935.1 Arctocebus calabarensis | reverse complement strand
AAAGTATCCAATGTACTCAGCCCTAATATGAAGCTAATTTATAGCTTTCATATGAAGGCTAAAACCCAATTATAGCATAGGAATACAGGGAAAGGGGAAAGGGAGGGGAGGGGAGGGGGTAGTATGGGTGGAGGGAGGGCAACTAGTGGGATCACACCTACGGTGCATCTTAGCAGGGTACTGGTGAAACTTATTAAATGTAGAGTATCAATGCCTTTATATAGTGATCAAGAAAATGCCATGAAGACTATCTCTAACAGTACGATCAAAACATTTCTGAATGTATATGAATCGTGCCCTATGATTGCACCAATGTACAGAATTATGATTCAATAAAATTATAAAAAAAAAAATCCCCAAATAACAAATGTTGACATAGATGCAGAGAGATAGGAACACTTACTCATTGGTAGGAGTGCAAAATAGTACAGCTTCTATGATAAGCAATTGGGAGATACCTCAAAGAACTAAAAGTGGACCTACCATTTGATCCAGCAATCCCTCTACTGGGTATTTATCCAAAGGGGGAAAAAAGACATTTCAGAAAAAAGAAACACCTGCACTAGAATGTTTATAGCAGCACAATTCACAATTGCAAAAATGTCGCAACAGCCCAAGTATTCATTAATGGGCTGGATTAATAAAACATGATAAATATATATAATGAAGTACTACTCAGCCATAAGAAATAATGAACTAATATCTGTATCTAGTATTATCCTGGATTGAAGTGGACACCATTCTCTTAAGTGAAGTATCATAAGAATAAAAAAAACAAACATCACATGTACTCACTATTAAATTATTAAATCAGTATTAATTGATCAACACTTAAGTGTATGTAAGGAAAAAACATTCATCAGAAATCAAGCAAGTGGGAGGGGGGAGATGAGATGGCTAAATTCACACCTAACAAGTACAATGTACACTATCTGGGTGGGCACACTTATAAATTTACTTAAACTGTACAAAAGTAATTTATGTAACCAAAAGCATTTGAACCCCTGTAATATTCTGAATTTTTTTTTAAAGCCCTCAACAAGATGTATTCACAGCTGAATTCTACCAGACCTACAAAGAAGAACCAGGATTCATTCTACTGAAACGTTTCCATAACACTGAGAAGCAGGGAACCCTCCCTAACTCTTTCTACAAGGCCAGTATCACCTTGATACCAAAGCCATGAAAGGACACAACTAACAACAATAAAAAAAGAAAACTACAGATCACATGATCATCTTGATACATTCACAAAATGCATTTGATAAAATCCTGCACCCTTAATAAACTAGGCATAGAAGGAACATTCCTAAAAATAATAAAAGCCACGTACGATGAACTGACAGCCAATATCTTGCTGAATGAGGAAAAGTTGAAAGCAATCCCTCTTAAGAACTGGAACAAGACAAGTGTACCCACTAACACCACTTCTTTTCAACATAGTACTGGAATTCCTAAGCAGATCAATCAGTAAAGAGAAAAAGATAAAGGGAATCCAAATCAGGAAAAAAGAGTTCAGACTGCACCTGATAGGGGATGACATGATTTACATATGGAAACCCCTAAGGATTCCAGCAAAAGACTCCTAGAATTGATAAATTCAGCAAAGTATTGGGTTACAAAATCAATTTACACAAATCAGTAGCATTTCTATATATTAATAATAGTTGAGCTGAGATCCAAATCAAGATTCAGTGCCATTTACAATAGCTACAGAGAAAATAAAGTACCTAGGAATGTACCTGACCATGTTGGAGAAAGCTGTCTCCAAGGAGATCTTATACAAAGCACCAATGATAAAGGAAGTCATAAATGACACAGACAAATGGAAAAACATCTCACACTTATGGATTAGAAGAATCAACAAGGTTGAAATACCCATGCTTCCTAAAGTGATATAGAGTCAACACAATTCCCATCAAAATACCAATGTCATTTTCAATTGATCTAGCTAAGTTAATCTTCACTTCTTTTGAAACCTGAAAAGAGCCCAAATAGCTAAAGCAATCTTAAGCTAAAGAATAAATCTGGAGGCATCACATTATCTGACTTCAAACTATACTACAAGGCTATAGTAACCAAAATAGCATGGTACTGGTATAAAGGTAGGGACAGTCCAGTGATACAAAACAGAGGTCCTGATATGATGGCTCACACTTATATTGTTAGCACTCTGGCGGGCCTAATGGGAGGAACCCTTGAGCTTAGGAGTTGGAGATCAGCCTGAGCAATAGCAAGACCCTTTTCTCTACTAAAAATACAAAAGTTAGCCAGGCATTGTGGCAGGCTCTTGTAATCTCAGCTACTGAGGAGGCTGAGTCTGCAGAAGGATTGCCTAAACCTAGATTGAGGTTGTTGTGAGGTAGACTGACACTATGGCTCTATAGCCTGGGCAACAGAGTAAGACTCTGTCTAAAGAAAAAAGAAAAAAAGAAACAGAACAGAGAACCCAGAAATAAAAGCTCATTACTATGACCAACCAATCTTTGACAAAGCATATAAGGTTTTTTTTTGCACAACAAGGAAAATAATTAACAGAGTAAACAGACAATCTACAGAATGGGAGAAAATGTTCACAACCTATATATCCAATAAAGGACTAATATTCAAAATCCACAAAGAGCTCAAACAAGTTAGCAAGACCCACCTGGGCAATAGCAAGACCCTGTTTCCATTAAAAATAGCAAAATAAGTCAGGCATGGTGGCACACACATGTAGTCCCAGCTATTTGGGAGGCTGAGGCAAAAGTATCATTTGAGCCCAAAAGTTGAGGTTGCTATGATGATGCCACAACATTCTACTCAGAGTGATAGATTAAGAGTCTGTTTCAAAAAGAAGAAGAAGAAGAAGAAGAAGAAGAAGAAGAAGAAGAAGAGGAGGAGGAGGAGGAGGAGGAGGAGGAGGAGGAGGAGGAGGAGGAGGAGGAGGAGGAGGAGGAGGAGGAGGAGGAGGAGGAAGAAAGTCAAATGGCCAACAAAGACATGAAAAAATGTTTAGCATCACTAATCTTCAGAAAAATGCATATTAAAGCCACGGTGAAATACCATACCCCTATCAGAATGGCCATTATTTAAAAATAAAAAAAACAACAACAGATGTTTGCATGGTTAAAAACTCAAAAACAACAAATACTTGCATGCAATGATAAAGGAATGCTGTTGATGGGATGGTAAATTTGTATGATCTCTATGGATATTCCTCAAAGAACTAAAGGTAGACCTACCATTTCATCCAGCAATTGCAGTACTGAATATTTACCTGAAGGAAGTCATTAAATAATGCCAAAAATACACCAGCACCCAAATGTTTATTGCAGCACTATTTACAAATGCAAAGAAATGGAATCAACTTCAGTTGGATAAAGAAAATGTGATGTGTGTAGTTGATGAGAAGTTTTCATCTACTCATTCATGTATTGATTCAGATAATATATAGAAAATACCTATTAGATGCCAGGCATTGTTTTATTCAGATTATCTATCTATCTATCTATCTATCTATCTATCTATCTATCTATCTATCTATCTATCTATCTATCTATCTATCTATCTCTCTATCTATCTATCTATCTACAAATATAGATACATACACATACATATATTATGGAGTACTCTTCAGCCATAAAAGAGGATGAAATAATGCCTTTTGAAGCAACTTGGATAGAACTGGAGAGCATTATTCTAAGCAAAGTACCCCAGAAATGGAAAAATAAGCACCACACATTCTCACTAATAAGTTGGAGCCACATGTGGGTATACACAGTTGTATAGCAATGTAAAGGACATTGGAAACAAAGAAGTGGGGACGGTTATAAGGGATATAAATGGCAAAAACATATCCATTGCATACAACGAACACTACTCTGGTGATGTGCACACTAAAAGCCCTGACTTCAGGGTTCTTCATGTAACAAAAACACTTGTACCCCCTTCATATTTGAAGTAGAAAAGAAAATAAAGACTTGATTTTCTTTCCTGTATTATCCTTAGTGAATCAAACAGTGCCTGGCACCTAGTAGGCACTTTCTACATATTATCTGACTCAATTCATGAATGTGTGGATGGAAACTCCAAATCTCTCTCAACTTTGCGTGAGTTCTTTTTACAGTATTAATCTGGTTTATCTGCCTTCCATCTTCTGTGTTTTATATGGATTCCTTAAACTTGTGGTCTGCCATTGGAAGCTATTCATGTTTTTAAATAAAGCTATGAGATTTGTTTTGTTTTTATTTTTTTCTGGAGAGAGAAATAGGTCCTTGAGCTCAGTTTATCATCTTGATCTAGTTTGTCAATATGTTTAAGTTATTGATCAGGATACTTTTTTAACATGTTAAATGTTAAGGCTCAGAGTTTCTTTACATTTACTTCCCCATGTCACATATTTTAAAATGAGATGTGGAGATATGGTTCAGCTTATCCAAATCCCCCTACAAAATGCATCTCTAAATAAATGTAAATTCTTTGCAACTGCAAACTATGGTGCAAACTCACTTGCGAGGTATGCAGGAAACTCAACAGTTGTTAAGGAGAAAGCTTGGAGCTGGTAGGCTGGATCTGGGAAATAATCTTAGTTGTAAGGATTGGCCCCAAAGAGAATAGCAGCAATTTAAAGATAGGGCTCAGCAAGCCCAGACTGATTTCATGCTCAGAGAGACTTCAGTCAGATAGGTGAAGGGCAACAATGGAAATCTCCAGTGTAGCAGGGGATAGAGCCTTGGTCTGGGAAATCTACCACACGATGAGGAATCAGTGACCCATGAGACCAAGTTTGGATCTTATCTGAGGCCTGGCAAGGGTTACATGGTTCTATAGAGATCAAATCAGGAACTAAAATATCTGCCCATATCCCTTTAGAGGTTCCTCATAACTCCCCAGAAAAGTGATGGTAGAAGAGGGTAAGGTGATACTCCCAAGGAGCTGACCAATAGCCTTAACACAGGTAGCCTTCTGCTTTGAAATCTCTTGAATTATATCTAAAACTCAGTGAATGGCATTATACCTTAATATATTTGTGTTTGCTTGAATATGAAAATAATACATTAAATAATTTGCCGTTAAGTATAATAGACTCTCCAAAAAGATACAACATGTTCATCCCATGCCTTTCCATGCTCCATGTCTTCTGTAATTTAAGAAGAATGAAGTTGAGACCACGGATGGTTTTCAAATTCCTCGGCATGACATTCAAACCTGTTGAAGGCCCCCCTCTGACTACATCTCCAACCTTGTTTCACACCACTCTGACATTATAATTTAGTATTATGAATTGCCTACATCAATACATCAATTTATCTGAATCACCTTTTGTTGTCACACTTCTGGGCCTCACTCATAGTGTTACTTCTTCACAGTAACTTTCTTTTCCATATCCACTATTTGACCTACTCCTTACTCATCCTTTTAAATTGCTCGTACATATCCTTAGAGAGTTTTCCCAGTCACCTCTTCATATACCTCCTCTTTCTTCTTTCCCTCTTTCCTTTCCTTGTGCTGGAATGTGTGTCTCTCCTTTCTGTTCCTATTGTTCATTCCTTTGGTCAGAGAACTAGCTATATCTTATCAAAACTATTGTTTATGGTCCATTTCAGTTATCTATTCATTGCTTAAGATGTAATCGCTTAAACAAATTTATTGCTACTTTTTGCGGTCCTGTGAGTTTGTCCCTTAAATTCTCTTACCTGGTTGCAGTCAGAGGTCAGCTGGGACCGGCCCACCAAGGAGAATTCTTCAGTGACGTATCTGGTGTCTCCGCTGGAACAGCTGGTCTTTGCCAAGAATCTTTCTCTCCCTATGGCTTCTCCATATGGCTCCCTGTGGCTTCTCCATATGGCTAACTTGAACTTTTTTACATCACAGACTCAAAGTAATTAGAATTTTTAAGATAGTGTCTTTCTAACATTCCAAGATGAGACACAGAAGCTGCAGAGCTGCTTATCATGTAGCCTAGGAAGTCTCAAGATATACTTTCTGCTGAATTCTGTCTATTGGTCTGCTGGCCCAGATTCAAAGGGAGGAGAATTTAGAGTACACGACTGAGCAGCATAGTGCTCATACTTATATAGAAAGGAACGGCAGAAACCATCTTTAGAGATACCTGTCGCTGGCTCTATCTTAATCAAGAACATAAATTTTGTTTTTAATTAGATTACATTTTTATAACCTAATTCCTAGCATCCAGTAGTCTTTCTTCCTTCCCTTCCCTCCCTCCCTCCCTCCCTCCCTCCTTCCCTCCCTCCCTCGCTCCCTTCCTTCCTTCCTTCCTTCCTTCTTTCAACAGATTCTTGCTCTGGGTTAGAATACAGTGGTATCATTATAGCTCACTGCAACTTCAAATGCTGAATGCCTAGGCTTAAGCAATCCTCTTGCCTCAGCCTCCTAAGTGGCTGGGACTACAAGCATGGTGTTAGGATGGTGTGGTGATGGCTCAAGTTAGTCACCAAAATAATTGAAGAAAATAAGAACAAGTAAAGTCTTAGCAAGAAAAGGATTTTCTTTTTCTTTTTTTTTTTTTGTGGTTTTTGGCTGGGGCTGAGCTTGAACCCACCTCCTCCAGCATATGGGGTCGGCACCCCACTAGTTTGAGCCACAGGCACCACCCATCATTTTAACCACTTCGATAACAAGATAGGCCTTGTCCTAGAAACTGCAGGCACCAAAGAAAGCATAGTGCTGGATTTTATACCCAATTTTTGAGGGGTAGCAACTACTTCTTGGAAAGTCCCAGGGTCTTGATCAACTCTATTCTCAAAACATGTTCCCATAACAACTTGTATCTACTCTTCCATGTTAGAAAGTCCCTGGGACAGGGGCAGTGCCCATGGCTCAGTGGGTAGAGCACCAGCCCCATATACTGAAGGTGGCAGGTTGGAACTTGGGCCTGGCCAGCTAAAACAGCAGTGGCAACTGCAACAAAAAATAGCCGGGCACTGTGGCGGGTGCCTGTAGTCCCAGCTACTTGGGAGCCTGAGGCGAGAGGATCACTTAAGCCAGCGGTTCTGAACCTGTGGGTTGTGACCTCTTTGTAACAATGAAAATACGTCCTCCATATCAGATATTAACATTACAATTCATAACAGTAGCAAAATGATAGTTATGAAGTAGCAACAAAAATAATTTTATAGTTGGGGGTCACCACAATGTGAGGAACTGTATTAAAAGGTCGCAACATTAGGAAGGTTGAGAACCACTGAAACCCAAGAGTTGGAGGTTGCTATGAGATATGATGCCACAGGACTTTACTGAGGGTAACAGAATGAGATTCTGTCTTGAAAGAAAGGAAGGAAGGAAGGAAGGAAGGAAGGAAGGAAGGAAGGAAGGAAGGAAGGAAGGAAGGAAGGAAGGAAGGAAAAAAAAGTCCCTGGAATATTAATCAGTCCCCCAAAGCAACCAGCTCCTCAGAACAACCACCTGCTAGGTCTTGCAACTGCAAGGTCTCAATTAGCCCCATTTCCACAATAGCCCTGGTCAGCCTGACCTAAGCTGGTCCAAAACAGCCTAACCACATCCACCATCCACCCTGCTCATGTCTAACTGCCTAACCTAAACAATATGCTACCATGCCTGGCTGATTATAAAAAGAAAAAGTTGTGAGAGAGGATCTCACTATGTTGCTCAGGGTGGCCTTAAGTGATCCTTCCCCTTGGGTCTCGCAGAATACTGGGGTTTCAGGTGTGAGTCACCATGCTTGACCGGTCTAAAAGACTTTCAATGAATGTTTGTCAACCTGAAGAGTAATATATGTTGTATAAAATCATGAATGAATGTGAGTAGGAAATGCTGTAGCTCTGTACAGACCGAGGGTCATTATCGGTTTACAGGATACTGTATAACCTGCAGACCTACAGTCATGTCTCTGAGCATGGTTAGATTTGAGTCAGGAACCAAGCCCAAAAAATAGTGGAGTTGACCCTTCAAGCTCTCTGTGTCTCCCATACTTGCCTCATTATAAGAATTATCCAGGGCTAGGTGCAGTGGCTCACACCTGTAATCCTAGCACTCTGCCAGGCTGAGGGAAAAGGATCGCTTAGGGCCAGGAGTTTGAGGTTGCTGTGAGCTAGGCTGATGTCACAGCACTCTAACTTGGGCAACGGACTCTGTCTTAAAATTTTTTAAAAAAGGCTCTGCGCCTGTGGCTCAGCGGGCTAAGGTGCCAGCCACGTACACCTGAGTTGGTGGGTTCAAATCCAGCCCGGGCCCGCCTAGCAACAATGACGGCTGCAACTAAAAAATGGCCAGGCGTTGTGGCGGGCACCTGTAGTCCCAGCTACTTGGGAAGAGGAGGCAGGAGACTCTCTTGAGCCCAGGAATTGGAGGTTGCTGTGAGCTGTGATGCCACAGCACTCTATCCAGAGTGACAGCTTGAGGCTTTGTCTCAAAAAAATAAAATAAAATAAAATAAAGTAAGAGTTATCTAGAGCACTTGCGCGTTTCCTTCCTTTCCCTGGAGTTTCTGTGTTGGTGGATATAGGGCAACTCTCACGAAGTTTATGAGAGCAGGGATCCTGTCCATCTGCACTAATGTATGCTCAGTGTCTAGCACAGTGGCTTTTCTAGTGGAAGCACTCACTATCAATTTGTTGACTGCAAGAATATGTATGGTAACAAAACTGACAGCTTGGACAGGGAAAGATCCAGTTTTGTGTAGCCTGAAGCTTGTACATTTTGGGAAAGTCTCTTTACAACAATTTGAGATTCTAAATTTAAAAATTGGATAAGGGCCTAGGCAGCCTTACACCTGTAATCCTAGCACTTTGGAAGGCTGAGGCAGGAGGATTTCTTGAGGCCAGGCATTCATTCAAGACCACCCTGAGCAACAAAGGGAGACCCTATCTCTATAAAGAATGTTTCTAAAAAATAAACTACTAGTTGGATATGGTGCTACACACCTATAATCCCAGGTGCTTAGGAGGCTGAGGAAAGAGGACTGCTTGAGCCCAGGAGTTTGAGGTTGTAGTGAGCTATCATGATGCCACTGCATTCTAGCCTGGGCAACAGAGTGAGACCCTATCTCAAAAAATTAAAAATAAATAAATAGGCAACTGTTGACATATTTGCAATCAGTATCCTGTTATAAACATCTCTTTTTGCAATAAATTTTGTTTTAAATTAAAACATAGGGTGGCGCCTGTGGCTCAGTGAGTAGGACACCGGCCCCATATACCAAGGTGGCGGGTTCAAACCCAGCCCTGGACAATCTACAATAACAATTAAAAAAAAATAGCCAGCATTGTGGTGGGCGCCTGTAGTCCTAGCTACTCAGGAGACTGAGGCAAGAGAATCACCTAAGCCCAGGAGTTAGAGGTTGCTGTGAGATGTGTGATGGCACAGCACTCTACCCAGGGCGATAAAGTGAGACTCTGTCTCTAAAAAAAATAATAATAATTAATTAAATTAAATTAAAAATAATTAATTAATTAATTAAAACACAATATCCTTTTGAATGTGTGTTATTGTTTGAATAAAAAGAAAGAAAGGAACAGAAAAGAAAATAATGGACATTCTTGCAGTTTTTGTGTGGTACTGTTCTATGAATATCGATTACGTTAAAACAATTGGTAGTTTGGTTCAGATTATCAGCCTAAAGGGAAAAAAACCTAACATAAACTTAATGTAAGTAGAGAGTTTATCTGGACCAAATCTGAGGATTTGTACTCCAGAAGCACAGTTTCGAGATGCCCTGCATACCCTGAATATATATGTTTAGGCCAGCAGTGCTCACACGTGGGTTTTTCAAGAAATAGAGAGTTTCTAAGTTGTTTACCAAGAATTTGCATTCCAATAACATAAGCTATGGATTTGCCACACATTGTTTTTTGTATCACAAATTCCAGAAAGAGGAAGAAAGTGGGTGAAGAAGACAATCAGGAACAAAATGCCCTTAGACAATTGTCCCTAGGTGTGGAGGAGAGGGGTGGGGGATCATTGGAGTCTCCTCTTGTCTCTCTGGGCCTGATTAATTTTGCTAAAACTGCTCTGAGCTATTTTTCTTTTCTCAAGATCTACATCTTTACTGATTTTTTTTCTCGCTGTTCTATCAATTGCTAAAAGAAAGATGTTAAAATCTTCAGCTGTGATTGCAGATTTGTCTATTTCTTCATTTAATTATCAACTTTTACTTCATGTGTTTTGAAGGTCTGTTATTATTATGTCTTCTTAATGAATTGATCCTTTTATTATTATGAATTATCCCTCTCTATCTTTAATTTCCTTTGTCTTGAAGTCTATTTAATCTGATATTAATATAGCCACTTCAGCCTTCTGTAATTATTGTTTGCATGGTTTATATACTGCACTATCTTTTTACTTTCAACCTAACTGTGTCTTTATATTTAAAGTGAATCTCATTTTGACAGCAAGTAGTTGGGTCTTGGATTTTTTAATCATTCTGACAATTTCTGCTTTTAGCTGGAGTTTTAAATCAATTTATATTTAATTTAACTATTATTCTATTTTCTGGTTCGATTATTATTTGCTTTTTGTTTATTCCATCAGTTTTTTGTTTCTCTATATTTACCTAAGTCCAATTGCTGGAGTAATTGAATATTCTGTTAGGTAGATGGTTAGGACCTCTGGCTCTTCTAGGGACAAAGGCCAGAACTCTGCCTTGGTACTACCTCAAACAGTTGCCCCACCAGGAGGGGACAAAGGTGGGCCTTAATCCTGCCCTGAGCAACTGCCACACCTAGAAAATGGAGGAACACACCCCGCCCCCAATACACACACACACACACACACACACACATCTGCAAAAAAAATGCAGGGAGTCTCCAGCCCAGGATTTGGAAGGTGACCTAGAATAACCTACAGAGAATTAATCATATCAAAGTGGTTCCATGATGATGTCTGAACCACGAGGATGGCCCAATCCAGACAGCATAGAATAGGACCCCAGACCATAACCAAATCCTTTTTGTTGCAACAAGGAGTCTGTTCATTGCCTGTAACCATGAATTTTGTTCTGTAATCCTATGTCTTGCTCTTGCTCTTTAAACCCATTTTTCTCTTCTTCAATAAACTTTATTTCACTGTTTGCCTTGCTTTTGGCGTGACTGGTCATTCTTCCGCCAAGGTCATACCAAGAACTGAGAATGCAGACAATTACTTGAACCTGATAGGTTTTTGTTGTTGTTTGTTTGTTTTTTGAGACAGAGTCTTACTTTGCTGCCTTTGGTAGAGTGCTATGGCATCACAGCTCACAGCAACCTCAAACTCTTGGTCTTAAGTGATTCTCTTGCCTTGACCTCCCAATTAGCTGGGACTACAGGCACCCACCAAAACACCCGGCTATTTTTTGTCACTATTGTCATTTTAGCTGGCCTGGGCTGGGTTCGAATCCCATCATCCTTGGTGTATGTGCGTGGCGCCATAACCACTGTGCTATGGGTGCCGAGCCCCCATCAGTTCTTCAAGCCAGTAAGAAACAAGCTTCTTTCCAGTGTGTAGACACCCAGAATGGCAGCAACTGGCCAAATAGACACATAGAAGTAAAACAAAACAAGCAAACAAAAACAGAAAACTAACTTAGCGTCATTAATTTTATCATTTCTTTTTCTACTCCTTTCCAGTTTAGATTTCTTTTGATGATATTCCCATCCCTTCAGAAAGTTGGGTTTTGATATTTTATCCATTTTTTTTGCTGCTCTCTGGGGAATGGTTTGCTCAATTGAAACTACTCTTCCGTTACCAAGAGTGGAACCCGAAGCTCATACCACCTTGTTGTAATGCTCCTTGTTAGTGAATCTAGGTGTTTAGATGACATCTGCCATTTTGCAGCTATGGCTTTTTGTAATAAACCACTAGTAGATCTGTTATTTCTTTGATAGCTCATTGCTAGCTCTACTGTATGAAATATAGTATGAAATCTACCAATTTATGAAATTTCTTGGTGAAATAATGTTGAGAATGTGACTGTGTGTGTAACAGAGAGAAATATCTAGAATGTTGGTAAGAAAATGAATGAGCAGTATTGTTGCTGAATGCAGGTTTGGCTGCCCAACGCCCTAGAAGCCTTCCCACTGTCTAATATCCTCTGCTCTACAGTTTTAGTTTCTATATACAAGTCAGAACAGTGCTTAACTTTCTGTTCCTGGCTTATTTCACCTAACGAAATGTTTCCTGTTTCCATCCATGTTGCCAAGAATAATAGGATTTCATTCTTTTTCTATGTTGAATATACTGTATCATACACCTTTTTTTTTTTCCACATACATTTTTATTTTATTTTATTTTTTTTATTGTTGAATCATAGCTGAGTACATTAGTGCAATCAAGGGTTACAATGTGCTGGTTTCATATACAACCTGAAACATTTTCATCTGTTTGACATAGCCATCGTGTCATTTTCTTAGTTATTGTATGAAGACATTTGTATTCTACACTTAGTAAGTTTTGTCTGAACCCATCTAAGATGCACCATAGGTGTGGCCCCACCATTTACCCTCACTCTACCAATCCTCTCCCCTCCCCTCCCTCATACATCTTTTTCCATTGTGTGTACATACCATATTTTCTTTTTCCATTCATCTGTTGTTGGACACCTCGGCTGATTTCATATCTTGGCTATTGTGAGTAGTACTGCAATAAGCATGAGGATGCAGATGTCTTTTTCATATACCAGTTTCCCTTCCTTTGGATAAATGGCCAGTACTGAGAATGATGGTTCATATGATATTTCTATTGGTAGTTTTTGGAGGAATCTCCATGTTGTTTCCCAAAGTGGCTATACGTCTCCATCAAGAGTGTATAAAAGTTCCCTTGTCTTGATATTTTTTTGTTAGGAATCACCATTCCTAACTGGAGTAAGATGATATCCCATTGAGGTTTTAATTTCCATTTTTTCTGGAAAATGGATTAGTGATGTTGAACACTTTTTCATATAGTTTTTGGCCATGCGTATGTTTTCCTTTGAGAAATGTTTGTTTTGTTCAGATGATTTTTCCATTTTTAGTCAGTTTTTTAAATCTGAGATGTTTGAACTGCTTATACATGTGTCACTACAAAAGTTCTGAGATACACAAAAATCAAGAAATGTAAAATCCACATGGATAGAAACAAATGAAGCCACCCAGCAATATGATAAGTTGAGCAAGTTGAAACTTATGCAAGTGAATCAGAAAGGGCACTGTAAACTGTGTTTTTTGGAAGTGAAATAATGGACCATAACATAGTCTGTCTCAAAACTTTCATGGTGACCTACACGTATTCTAGTTATTAATTCCCTGTTAGATGGATAGTTTGTAAATATTTTCTCCCATTCTATAAGGTGTCTTTTCACTCTGTTGCTTATTTCCTTTGCACTGCAGAAGTTTTAGCTTGAGATAGTCCCCTTTGTTTATTTTTGCCCTTGTTTCATACGCTTTTGAGTTCGTCACAAAATCTTTTCCCACATCAGTATCCTGAAGCATTTTCCCTATGTTTTCTATTGGCAGTTTTATAGTTTTGTGTCTTACGTTTAAGTCTTTGAATTTTGGATACAGTAAGAGATGGGAGCATAGTTTCATTCTTTTTATATGGATGTCCACTTCTGCAGTACTATTTATCAAAGGGACTATCCTTTCCCCTGTGTTATGTTCTTGGTACCTTTGTAAAATATCTGTCGGCTGGGGCCAGCACAGTGCACTCTGGGAAGCTGAGGTGGGAGAATTGCTTGAGTTCATGAGCTGGTGGGTTCGAATCCAGCCGGGCCTGCCAAACAACAATGACGGCTGCAACCAAAAAACGGCCAGGCGTTGTGGCGGGTGCCTGTAGTCCCAGCTGCGTGGGAGGCAGAGGCAGGAGACTTGCTTGAGCCCTGGAATTGGAAGTTGCTGTGAGCTGTGATGCCATTGCACTCTATCCAGGGGGAAAAAAAAAAAAAGAATTTGAGATAAGCCCAAGCAAGGGCAAGACCCTATCTCTACTAAAAATAGAAAAATAAGCTGGTGTTGTGGCAACGCCTATAGTCCCAGCTACCTGGGAGTTTAAGGCAGGAGGATCACTTGAACTCAGGAGTTTGAGGTTGCTGTCAGCTAGACTGACAGAATGGCACTGTAGCCTGGGAAAAAGAGTGAGACTCCAGTTCCAAAAAAAAAAAATTAATTAATAATTTAATTATTTTTTTAAAAGAGACAAAAAAAATCAGTTGCATGTAGACATATGGATTAATTTCTGAGCTCTTTATCCTGTTCCACTGTCCCTTGTGTCTGTTTTTATGACAGTACCACACTCTTTCTGTTCCTACAGCTTTGTAGTGTATTTTGGAGTCTGGTTATGTGATACCTCCAGCTTTTTTCTTTTTACTCAGTATTGCGTGGTCTATGAAGGGTCTTTTGTGGTTCAGTACAAATTTTTTTTCTGTGAAAAATTTCATTGCTTTTCTTTTTTATTGCTGGGGATTCATTGAGGGTACAAGAAACCATGTTACACTGATTGTATTTGTGGGGTAAAGTCCCTCTTACCGTCATGTTTTACACCCAAAAGGTGTGGCACACACCACCACCACCCCCTTGCTCCTTCCCTCTCTCTACTCTTCCTTTCTTCATTGCTGTTTTGATAGGGATTGCATTGAATCCGTAGATTGCTTTGGGTAGCAGTAAATTAGGCGTATGTTTTTGGATAGTGAAGTCATAAGGTGATTTACTTTCTTTTTTTTTTTTTTTTACTTTTTAGAATTTCCTAAATTTCTACAATGTACCTGCTTTACTATTGGAAAAAAGGATATTAATTTTTTTCATAAAAGAAATGAAAGACATTAACACCTTCTGAGGACCTACCAGGAGCTGAGTGGTGAACTAGGAACTAGCCCATTTTAAAATGTTATGATTTATTTTAAACCAGAGAAAACTATCCTTAACATTAACTCTATATGTGAAGTTTAGAAGAATATTCATTTTTCATCTTAATAATGCCTCCTGGTGCTTTCTTTCAATAGAAACCTTTTTGTCCTTCCTGCATTAATAGTAGGTGAGAGCTAGACACACATTAAAACTGGGATATAGTAAATAGGTGAGAAAAAGCAACACTCCTTTAATATACCCAGCACTAAATTTGACCTCTGGCAGTCTTAGAAAGGGGCAATTTTCCTACTGCCTTCCCGACATTCTTGAGGAGCCTAAACTGTGTAGGATCGTGACCTTTTCTCTTATGGGCAATTAAAGATTTCCTTTAATTCAGGAGCAGTAACACTTTTTTTTTTTTTTTTTTTTTTGAGACAGAGCCTCAAGTTGTCACCCTGGGTAGACTGCCGTGGCATCATCACAGATCACAGCAACCTCCAATTCCTGGGCACAAGCGAGTCTCCTGCCTCTGCCTCCCAAGTAGCTGGGACTACAGGCACCCGCCACAACACCCAGCTATTTTTTGGTTGCAGCCATCATTGTTGTTTGGCGGCCCAGGCTGGATTTGAACCCGCCAGCTCAGGTGTGCTGGCTGGCACCTTAGCCCCTTGAGCTACAGGCACTGAGCCAGGAGCAGTAACACATTTTATCCAAATTCATTCAATTTTCATTCCAGGTTTTTTCTTCTCACTCTTCCAGGATGCTTAAGTAAGGGGAGCAAATTCCAAAGCAAAGCAAGACTGAGCCAACTACGTGCAAAGCATTGGAGACCAAGCAAACTCCAACTCTCATTTGCTGGGGACTGAAAGCAGCTTCTGTGCTCTTGCCCTAGGGTTTACCCTTCATGCCTTCTAGGTAAAACTACCTTGCCTTCCCTCTCCTAACCAGGGAAAAGGTGACTGAATCGAGTCGTGTTCACTTGAAGTATTTTGGCCCCTTATCTGAACCAGTCATTACATCTTGAGGCGATTGTAACTAGGACTGTTGTAATAATGTGACAAAAGACCTATTCCTCCAACATTACCAGTCATTAACTCTCCAAGATGTGACACGACATGCCACAGCCCTCAGACAGTTCATCCAGAGGAGTCTCTTTTTGACAAATATAATCCCTCTTCACCTTTGTTCATGACAATTTTTATTTCTGCCACAGTGTCAAACTACCAATTTTTTCCAAGTCAGCATTCCCTTTGGACTAGGGGGCTTTTTTCACTTCAGGGGGGAGGTGCTACTATCCTTTCACTTTTGATTAACCTTTACTTTAATGACCTTTCTTAGAATAGCAGTTTTAAGCAGATACATATTCAAAGTAGCAAAGCTTGATACATTATTTTTGCTGCAAATTTTGCAGTTATAAAATACAAAAGTTAAAAAGACTGTCTTAATCATATGTCACTGCGTGCATATTCAAGATGCACAAATAAAAACTTATTCCACAGATATGATTTCAGAATGCATAAAAATCTAGTGGTTGAGCTATTTGGCTATAAGTAAAAATGAAGTAGGACCCTTAGTGTCTAGTCTTGAATTCTTAACTTTGAGTAACTTTGCCTACCAAGAAAATTATAAAATAATTTCTTTTGTAAAAATAGGACCCTTGCTTTAAAATATCTCTATCCTTTTCCTTCCAGTGGCTAAAGCTACAGAAAACTGATATGAAAATTGTGGAGAAGCAGTTTTCCCTGAAGATGGCTATTCCCCTGGAGGGACTCATTAGCTAGAATCCTGGTGTAACTCTCTGCACCATAGTGCTAGGTTCTGAACAGAAGTCAAATAAGAGCATAGTTCTTTGACTTAAAATGTTAACTAAGCAAACAACACTAGAGTGGGCAGGAAATGGAGCGGGTAGACTCAGGGGAAAGACAGGTGACAGAGAGCCGGATGGCCTCTACGCAGACTAAGATGGTCACCATAAGAATGTTCATGGAAGGCATTCTGTGTCAGGCCCAGGAACTGACTGTTGCAATCAAAGAAAGTGAACTGTGCTGTGCGACTGCCACGTGACATGTGAGGACACGAGGGCACCAGCTGTCACATTAGACCCAGATTCTCTCTACACGACCTTCTCTGGAGTAGGGAAGAGCCAAGTTCAATGAGATGAAGTTTCTCAAGGGTTAGCTTAAGATGAAAAGGAAAGGGAAAGAGGGAAAAACTAAGGAATGTAGAAAGGGCTAGTAACTTCAACGTCTTGTTTAAGAAAAAAGGAGCTCTTGTTCTCTTTTGACGACATTCACATTGAGTCGAACGGGATTTATCTTCATAGTAATGAGAACTGAATGGATGGACTTTGAAGAATTGAAAGACATCAAGTGCTTTTGTCCGAGTGATGGGTGGTAGCTAGAGAGGTGAGGCTAGGAGGAGGGAGGAAGTCCCCTGGGACAGACAGAGTGTAAGGGTCAATGGATAGAGGGAAGCGAACCCATGAGGAGTGTTTAAAATTAATTATTGACCTCCAGCTAATTTGCAGCTCTTCAGTTACAACACAATCCCACATTTTGAGGTTATGAATATTTTGCTTCTTTTAAAAGTGTCATTAGATGTGCTCTACTTCCCCAATATATGTATAATTAAAAAAGACAATACTCTGTATTATGAACTAAAAAAGGCTAGTTATTATCATGTAACTATTTTATGCGATGTGATAGAATTGTTTACTAATTATTCCATGTTCTGTCATTTGTTTCCTTCTGTCTTAATTACATCTTCAGTACATCCAGGGTTAGACAAATATCATGCAATGCTTAAGGACCTACACTCTGAAGGCTGATAGAGCTAGGTGTGATTTCCAGCCTTTGTTATCAGTGAAATCTCGAGAAAGTATTAATCTCTCTACAGTTCAGTTTCCTCATGTGTAAAATGGGAATAATATGGGTACTTTCTTTGCAGGGTTGTACTGATGAATAAATAACGCAAAGTGAATAAAAATGATGTAAAATAAATAAAATGTTTCTAGTTTGTGATAAACTATGGAGAATTAAAGTTTACTGATGTCAAAATAGGACATGTCTACCTTATTTTTCTTTGATCATATATGCTTTTAATTCTGTTGTGGAAAGCTGGTTGGGTAGAGTGTATTCTATGTATCTGTTGTCACATCATATGAAAACTTTAGGACTAATTTAAACCAAATTTGTGATTATGTTTGGTATGAATGAAACTAGAAATTCCAAAATGTAATAATCTTTCAGGAAAGCTGAAATTAAGGCACAATATGGGGTCCATGTGACGACTCATTAAGAGAGGCATTCCATAGGCAACAAAAGATGCTGTGGAAGGAATAAAGAAGCAAAGATCAGAGACTCCAGGTGGCTGCTTCCCACTTGGGTTACTCTAAGGTATATACTCCAGAGGTAGCAGCAAATTGTTACTTTTTATCAATTTCTTTTTACGAAGACATAAGCACAGAAAAGAAAATATGTTGAACAGATGGAAATATTTACATAAACTTAAATAATTGCAAGTACAAAGCCAAGAAGAAGTGAATTTGATTCCACTTTATAAAGATACTATTCAGCTAGGCAAGGTGGCTCAGGCCTATAACTGTAGCAGTTTGGTAAGCTGAGATGGGAAGATTGCTTGAGGCCAGAAGTTCTAGACCAGGCTGAGCAAGAACAAGACCCCATCTCTATAAAAAATCAGAAAACTAGCCAGGCATGGTGGTGCATGCCTCTCGTCCTTGCTACTCCCGAGACTGGAGCAGAAGGATCACTTGAGCCCAGGAATTTGAAGTTGCTGTGAGCTATAGTGAGTGACTGCACTCTAGCCTGTGTGACAGAGTGACATTCTGTACCCCTCCAAATAGAAACTATTGAAGCCACTGAGCTTCTTTGCCACTTACCATGTTTCCAGAACCTTTGCACCTCCACTTCTGTCCCCTCCCACAACCTGAATAATCAATATAGAAACAACGCCAGTGTTTAAGTTGAACTGTGATTAGTGTAGCTGAGTTGTATAATAAACTAGAAAGAGCCATCTAAGGAAAAAGGGAAACGTATGCTGTAATTAAGGACATATAACATTCACTCAGTCTGTAATAGCATTTCTAAGAATATATGAATGTATTTATATGAGACATATATAAATATAATATGCATAACTATAGTCACTAGGCATAACCAGAAAGTATGCAAGGTAAATTATAAATACCATCAAATCTGTTGTATATCATATTTTATTTAGTGCACCCAAATACCCTACTGATAAGTAAATGGAAGCAAGCTGCGAAGCTGCAAGATATCTCTAGAAAATTGAACCCGAGACTATGTTAGAAATCTTCCAGGAATAGAAGTAAACAGAAAATGACTAAGATTAATTGTTTGCATAGTTGTAGTTAATATTAAATTAAAATGTACAGTGTGGTTTTTATACCTTTGCTTTAAGATATTAAACAAAAATTTCTTGGTTTTAAATGTGAAGAATGCCTCCTCAAAAGTCTTCCTAAAATAAAACAGGATACTTCATGCCATAAATAACCATGATAGAGCTTGGTGTTGCATTACCTGGCTTTATTTCCCTGGTGTTAAATGAAGGATTCCGTTCCTTCATCTGGCATCTTTTAGAAGTACTCAATTTATTTAAAAAAAGGTAATCATTTTGTCTTCTTATATGCTTTTGGAAAGTAAACAAACAGATTTCTTTCTTTCTTTCTTTTCTTTCTTTCTTTCTTTTTTTTTTTTTTTGAGATAGGGTCTCTCTCTGTCACCCAGGCTAGAGTACAGTGGTGTGATCACCACTCACTGCCTCTTCAAACTCTTGGGCTCAAGCAATCCTCCTGACCCAGCCTCCCAAGGAATTAGGACTACTGGTATGTACCACCATACCCAGTTATTAATAATTTTTCTTTTTTTTTTTTGTAGAGATAGGGTCTCACTATTTTGCCCAGGTTGGTCTCAACTTCCTGGCTTCAAGGGATCCTCCTGCTCCAGCCTCCCAAAGCGCTGGGATTATACACATGAGTCTTCATGTGATGAATCAAATATGTGTCCCAAAATATATATGGTGGAAATTTAGCCCCAATGCAACAGCATTGGGAAGGGAAAGCCCCACCCTCATGAACAGATTAAGTCAGTTGTAAAATGCCTGAAGCTGTGGCTTGGGGGTCTCTTGCTCTTTCACACATTCTTGCCTTTCAGCCTTTTTCCATGCAGGACACAGCAAGAAGACCATTGCAAGATGCTGGCACCTTGATACTGGACTTCCCGCCTCCAGAACTGTAAGAAATAAATTTCCTCTCATGCTGGGCGCAGTGGCTCATGTCTGTAATCTGAGCATTCGGGGAGGCCGAGGTAGGTGGATCGCCTGAGCTCATGAGTTCGAGATCAGCCTGAGCAAGAGCAAAACCCCCTCTCTAAAAATAGCCAGCCATTGTGGTGGCCATTTGTAGTCCCAGCTACTTGGGAGGCTGAGGCAAGAGATCTGCTAAAGCCCAAGCGTTTGAGGTTGCTGTGAGCTATGATGCCATGGCACTCTACCCAGGGTGACAAAGTGAGGTCCTGTCTAAAAAAAAAAAAAAAAAAGAGAGAGAGAGAGAGAAATAAATAAAGGAAGGAAGGAAGGAAGGAAGGAAGGAAGGAAGGAAGGAAGGAAGGAAGGAAGGAAGGAAGGAAGGAAGGAAGGAAGGAAGGAAGAAACTTCATCTCTTTTTAAATTTCTCAATCTTTGGTATTCAGTTATAAAAGACTGGTATATATTCACATACCAGTCTTGCGACACAAAACAGACTGAAACAACTTGCCATATGTTTAAGCAGCATTTTTAAAAATCAGAGTTATTAAAAATTAGTTACTTGGAGCTAACCATGGGGAACATAACAGAAATGATAAGAAATTTAGTTGTTTGATCTTGTTGCTTTAAGACTTAATTCACACAGCACGTGTGAGGTATTGCCCCACCCTCTCAGCTCAACTGCACTCAGAGGCCCGGGCAACACCAGAGTTGATGGCTGTGCTGCCATGTGACTGAGAACTGCAGTAGCCAGGATACAGAGACTGCCCGTGACTGGGTAAGCAGTGGAGAACAACAGAAAAAGAGGATCATGCCTAGAAAAATAAATTCCAGGGAAAATAACCTAGTGATTTACCTAGTATGAAAAACTGTTAACTAAAGACTTAGAAACAAGGCTTTAAAAGACAGTGTCTACCTTGGGCACATACTAATAATCATATCTATAATAGGACTTCACAAATGGAACCCTAACTGATATGTCAGAGGTTCTTCAGGTGAAAGTGAAGTCTTCCTTAGAGGCCAGCGGTTTTCAAACATTTTTCTTTCAAAAGCAAGCAGTTAAAATTTAAAATAATAACAACAAAGAAGCAAATATTCATACCATCTGACTAAGACCAATGAGAGCAGAATTGCTCACAGAGACAGGGGCTCGCAACAGGCCACAGTACAGTCCCAAGTTTTCTCTGTCCAACTTTAGGGCACCACACTAGACAAGTAATAAAGGTTAGACAGATGACTTCTCCTGATACTCTGTATTTTCCTAGCAATGATAACCCAGCTTACCCTTCACAAGGACGTGTCTTTAGATATTTGAGAATTTTCAAATTGGTCAATATCACCAATGTATCTTCTCCCCCACTCAGGATCAGGCATGGTAGCTCACACCTGTAATCTCAGCACTTTGGAAACCCAAGGTGGGAGGACTGCTTGAGACTAGGAGTTCTAGAACATAGTAAGAACCTGTTTCTACAAAAAATAAAAAATTAGCCAAGTGACAGTATATATATAATAAGTAGAAACTATGAAAACATTCTGAAATGATGATGTAGGGTAACTCCTTAGGCTCACTTGTTACCTACAAGACAGTTTCCCTTTTGCCCAGCACAGTGGTTCATACCTGTAATTTCAGCACTCTGGGAGGCTGAGGCAGGTGGATTGTCTGAGCTCACAGGTTCAAGACCAGTCTGAGCCAGAGCGAGATCCCATCTCTAAAACTAGCTGGCATTGTGGTGGGTACCTGTAGTCTCAGATACTCTAGAGCAGGGGTCCTCAAACTTTTTAAACGGTGGTTCCAGTTCACTGCCCCTCAGATGGTTGGTGGGCCAGACTATAGTTTTACAAAAAACTATGAACAAATTCCTATGCACACTGCACATATCTTATTTTGAAGTAAAAAAACAAAACGGGAACAAATACAATATTTAAAATGAAGAACAAATAAAATTAAATCAACAAACTTACCAGTATTTAAATGAGAACTATGAGCCTGTTTTTGGCTAATGAGATGGTCAATGTCCAGTTGCATATTTGTCACTACCAGTTGTAACAAGTGATGCAAGTGTCATCAGTTAGTCTAGATTTGTTTGGAGATTTCAGATGTTCTGGAAAAAGTCTGTTCACAGACACAAGTGCTGCCAAAGATGGTTGCCATTTTGAGTGCATGGTTCCTGATTAGAATATGTCTCAGAGGGGAAAGATGCATAGAAATTAGGAAGGCTGCTTGACTTGAATGCATCTTTCAGAGAGTCACAATTCTGCAGTTCAGCCAGGTCCATTTGGTAAATTGTATCCACATTTTCTTTTTCTTTCTTTTTTTAATTCAAGATACTTTATTCTTAAAACAGGTCACATCACTAAACTTTTGGCCCATTCTGCTACTGTACAAGCTACAAATACTTGCTAAGCAGCAGAGGGGTGCTCTTTCATAGCATGTCTAAAAAGTGATTAAAAATCCATATAAAACAAATATTCAAATAGTTTCCATAAGAACACAGATAAGTGTGACCCCATCTCCTAATCTTACATATTGCTGCATCTGTGCCAATCCTACTCTTACAAAGACATTTCAAATCTAGCAATAATTAAGTTACATAATCCCCCCAAATCCCTTAATTCAAGCTAAATTCGCAGTTAACAGCTACAGAATGATATCTACACATTAATACTAGCTGAAGCACAAGTTGCTGGGTGACGTTTCATTCCACTTTCCCAAGTACAAGACACAGGCAGAGTGCCAACATCCTGCTCTTCTACTTTGGGTAGGTAGTCAGCGTTCTGGATTTGTTGCACAAGTTGCCACATTGGTCCTGACACCACCATGTAGGTAGTTAGCCTCTGGAATCCAATGAAAGTAGAAGCAGCAGCTACAGTATAAGCACCCATGTTTTCAAAGAGAATCCAGTCGCCCACATGCATTTCTGGCAGGTCACAGAGTCCAACTATCCGATCAAGGCCATCGCATGCTGGTCCTCAAATGCTGGATGAATAATATGTCTCATCTGGTTTAGATCTCTATTGCAGAAGAGGCTTTACATAAGCATGATCATAAAGGATGTGATTAAACGATCCATATACTCCATCATTGATGTAATACATAAAGGTTTGTTCACTGGACACATCTTCATCATCAGAGCCTATCTGTTCCTTTAATACAATTTTTTTGGCAATGACATCAACTGCAAGTGTGAAGGCTGATGCTACATAATATCTGCCTGGCTCAGCTATGATTCTCACTCCGGAGTCTGATGGAAAGTACTTGTCCAATGCTGGATTGAATTACACCAGTGATCTCTTCAAATTTAAGTTTCACAGCCTCAGATTCAGTAAAGCCACCACCAATATCAAGCAGGTACATGTTGAAACCAACCTCAGCTCCCATGTCAAAGACACAGCAGGCATCAGAGATCGCCTGCACGAGGGTCTCAGGATCAGTACAGCCACTTTCTACGTGGAAGCTGACACCAATGACATCAATATTTAGCTCTTTTGCCCATTCCAAAAGAAGTCTGCTGGTTTTGAGTGTGGCACCAAATTTAACACTGAGTCGACAGACGGCTTTGGAATCATCAGTGGCAATCCACAAAACCAACTTTGCCTTTGGATGTGCTCTGGCAACTTTCATCAACTCAACTTCACTGTCAAAAGTCATCATCTGGACCCCATTATTAGCAGCATACTTAATTTGAGACACTTGTTTACAACGATTTGCATAGATAATCCTCTCTGGAGGCAC
>CAUYON010106393.1:0-13385 GCA_963573935.1 Arctocebus calabarensis | reverse complement strand
TACTAAATGTAGAATATAAATATTTTCATATAGTGATTAAAAGGCCATGAAGACTATGTTAAATAGTTCAATGAAAATATTTCAGAATGTATATAAAGTCAGCACATTGTGCCCCATGATTGCACCAATGTACACAATTATGATTTAATAAAAAAAATAGATAAGGTTGGATCAAGCGAGAGTCTTGAGAAATATGACAAAACAGAGAGGGGTGAGGGAGATGTCCAGGTGGCGTGACCTGTCTGAACAAAGGCGACTATGGCTCTGGACACAGGGGCCTGGCAGTTTGGTGCCCCCTGTTAACCGGGGCTATGGAACTGGGCAAGCCAGTGGGGACCCGGCTATTCTCCAGGTTTACAAATCCTACAAGGGCAGATGTTGTGTGAGCGGCTAAAAAACATTTCAGAAATATTAAAAGCTATATTCTCCACCCTACAAGCATTTTCTCTTATACCTTGACTCTTCTCCAAATTTAATTTACTATGCACTTTGAATACAAATTTGACCTGCAGATTTAATTCCTGTGATGGCCCTTAAGCCAATCCCCCTAGTAAAATAAATCACACAACGCTCTCAGATGACACCTTTTCATCACCTGTCAATACATACGTATAATAATTAATTATATGTTACACACCTGTAACAACTATACTATATCATATTGTGTCTATTGTTTGGCCTAAACTAAGAAAAGAACTATTAAAATGATACAATAAAGACTTAAGTAACAATTACCTTATTACTTATACTTTTATTTCATATATTCATGGTAAAACAGTCTTCTCATTCCAACCGGAAATTATTGGTTGTATTTCATGGGGAACAACATGACTGAAATTATTGGTTGTATTTCATGGGGAACAACATGACTGAAAATATGCCTTATTATTTTTTAAAACACATGCTGAATGTGATTTAAAGTTCTCTTTCAAAGTTAAATGTTGACTTTTTATGACAGTCAAGGGTCACAGAGGCATCTTAGAAAGATACTTGATCTGAATGAAAGAGGCAGACACATATCCTAAATCTTGATTCTCATTTTCAGACCCAACTGCCAATTTTGCAAAAATTTTAAAAAACTAATATACTTGCATCTTCCCTGACACCAATTGAGTGTCTTTGTAAATTAAGTGGCAGATAGATGCCTTTTTGGCATTTAAAGAAGTGGGATCATAAACCTTTTAAAGCTTTTCTTCAGATAGAAATGCTGTTCCTACTTTTTATTTTTAAAAATATAGATGATCTCCCCCATCCGCCCACCTGTAATCTATTTTTAAAAAGCTCTTTCAGACAACACATATTTCTTTTGAAAAGCTTGTTGCTTCTCAGCGTTAAAACATCACCTTTACCTTGAATGGGCAGTTGAAGCTTACCCACGCACTCCAAAAACAATGCCAGGGAGAATATCATGCCAGATTTCTTTTAGCTTTGAAATACAGGTGGGGAGTAGTTGATGCTAGAGGTAAGAGTGGGGGTGTGCTAGCATTTTCAGCCTGCATTTTCTCTTCAAGAATCTTGTTAAGTCTTTGACAATTTTGCAAGGGTACATTTTTTAATTAAAACTAGGTTGGACTGGCCATGTCTCTCCTTCACAACACACGTGTAATCTGCGGTGTGTTGCACTGGGTGGTAGAGCATCAAAAAAGGTCCAAGTGCCGCTCTAGACCACTGTCCATGGAGCAATTCCAGCTCTTCCTTCCTGCCCTAGCTTTGCACCAAGTACTTCAGGAATAACTGCCTAGTCTATGAACCGGGTAAGAACGTCAGTGTTGGTTTGTATCATAATTGTTGGTAAAGATCCATTTCATTTCCGTTTTATGAAACATTCTAAACAAAAGTAGCCCCATCCTGCTCCTCCACCCTCCTGTCTGTCCTCAGATGGGTGGTGCATGCTCTCTGCTGTGGAGGCCACTGAACTTGACTGGTCTGTGACGTCACTTAGGGAAGGGTTATGACAGCAGAAAGTGGAGAAAATGGGCATCTCTTATGAGCCACAAACTTGGGGAAATAGATGATGTATAGAAGTGCTGCTTCCCCTCCCCTGAATACAAAACACTGTTTTAAGCAGGCGGGAGAGAAAGAACCAGAAGCAAATCAACCTGAGGCCTCAGTGCAGGGGGTCCTGGACACATGGCCTGGCCCTGCTCTTCGGGTAGGTCTGTGGGATCCCAAAGAGAGAATCTGGGCCTTGGGACACGATTCTCACCTTACACATGGACTTCCAGAACATGGTCTCCAGTGAAAACGTAAGTCTACTGCAGTGCACTGTTGTCACACCCTAAAATACTCCCTCAAACTTCCTTTAATGACAGCACAGAGTTGCCACACCCAAGTCTAGGATCTGGAAAACATGCGCCCAAATCAAACGACTGAAGACCACCTGTTCAAGCCATATTTGATGAATTATTACCAGTCAAAAACCATGTCTAATCTAAGGGGCAGTGCCTGTGGCTCAGTGAGTAGGGCACCAGCCCTATATGTCAGAGGTGGTGGGTTCAAACCCAGCCCTGGCCAAAAAAAAAAAACTGCAAAAAAAAAACCATGTCTAATTATAGCCGCCTGGCACCTCTCGCACTCCCATGTACAGAAAATCTGTAGCATGGAAAATCCAGAATAAGAGTGATCTGTGCTGGGAAGATGAACCATTTAGCAAAGAAGTAACTTTTACTGGCTTAGCTTTTGTTTTCAGCTTCACAATAAAAACGAGGTAGAGGATGTTTACTGTGAACTTTTCTTTTTTGCTGAAAAGCTAAAAATGATGACTCAAGTTTGGCCAATTAATAGTATGAACGCGCAACGTACCCTCTGTACACAGGTGTCTTAGGAAGTTAGGGAAGTGCTATTTGCAGGGTGAAACCTGGTTTTCTTTACAAACCATCCCAGCTATGTCACAGTCACGTGGCTACATTGCCCCAGACATGCGTAGTCACCAGGCTAACCTGGGCAAACCGCAGATTCACTAGTGCCCTGCTGCCTCCACAGCTACTCAAATGTGAAAGGACGCTGTTGCCAAGCTGAAAGCATTCTTACCAAGGACAATGAGTGGATGTAAACATGAACTCCATTGGACAAATGTATTAGGTATTGCAAAGACAAATTATAGAGCAGTGGGAAAAAACCTTGTAAGTATTTTGCATCTCTGGCAGAAGATAATTGGAACGGGCTCGCCATAGACATGTTTTGTAATTGCTGCTCCCGAGCCGTCCCTGGAAAGCCCAATAATACCGTCTTAAAGAATGCCAGAGAGAGAAGATGAGCACCATCTGGCCTGTTTTTCAAACCACTTGGTCATCACAGCTGATGAATCCTAACATTCATTTCTTCTGAAATGAGGTGGGGGCCATATCTGGTGTTCTCCAATGACATCCTTAAGCTTCGGCCCTTCACTCATAAGAGTCTTGGGGTGCACCTGTGGCTCAAAGGAGTAAGGCGCGAGCCCCATATGCCTGAGGTGGCAGGTTCAAACCCAGCCCTGGCCAAAAACTGCAAAAAAATTTTAAAAAAGAGTCTCATCACTGTTAATGCTTATTTTGTTTGAACATGGATTTAACTTTAGTGTAATTCTAACCACAGAGAGCTTCATACTCATAACAAAATGTATTCAGATAGCAAAGAAAAGTATGAAAATGTGAGTTATTCTTACTTCATAGTAAATGTTAAGGACATTTTGATATCCATAAAAAAGTATCTGTTATTGTTATGATTGTATTAAATTGATGTAGTAGGCTATTTTTCATATTTTTCTACAGTAGGCATTCTTTCCTTTTAAAGAATCAGCTCTAGTGAGGTACAATTTACATGTCATAAAATCCACCTAGTTTCATCATAAACTTAAGGAATTTTAGAAAGATAAGCTAACATTCTTATGTATTCAGATTTGTACCTGTGGAAAATTATTTCCTTAGCAGAAATCCCCAGGAATGAAATCACCCATCTGATGTGCACATGTGTTTAAAATTTGTAAGCAAACTGCCGAAGTGCTATCTAGAAATAGCGCACTAAGAAATACTTCTTTCTGATAACTGTGTTTCTCAAAAAAGTTAAAAGATCAGTTGTCTAGGCAATTTTGAAAGGATCTTCAAAGTGATTCTACAAATCCCACCTAACCTGGCCCCTGCCAACTTTTCCAGAACAGTGATGCTCCCCCTTTACACTTGACTTCAGACACACTGGGAGACGCACATTTGATCAAGGAGGCCAAACTCCTTCCCACTCGGGGGTTACCTTTTCGGCACTGTAGACCCATTCTTTTTTGTGCTACCGTATCCAGCAAAAACCATCTTTGCATCATTTCAGCAACTACTGCATTTAAAACCACTTCACACACTATCTGTGCACCAGGTTGGTTTCCTCCCAGGAGTTTGTACAACTTACAACAGTATTATTTGTTCATTTGCTTTTATTGTGAGGACAGGAAAATTATGTATCTGTAATAGATTTCCTGAAGATTTGTTAAAAAGAAATTAAAGGATAAGTGAGAGAGCGGAAGATACTCCCTGGTGTGTTTCTTGTAGGTACCCGATCAGCTGAACAAAAATTTTTAAATTCATTTAAATAAAATCATGTTGTTGATTGTTCTTATTTAACTATTTGACCATTGGTGTCTCAACTCCATAAGGGCCAAATATGAGGAAGGCTGGCGGATGACCAAAGAAGACTGTTCATTTCTAAGCAAATGTTACTCACCTCTTGTTTTCCAATGATGCCAAGCTGGGACTGGCCCTGAGACACCACAGAAATTGTTTTGCAGACGACTATTCCATGTTCCTGACACTGTCAGGCCTTCTCTGTTCCCTAGCATCAGTTGACGCACTGGGATGGGCCTGTCCTTGCCGACACCTCGTCCTTTGTTTCCTTCTGTCTGCCTGCCACTTCCCTAAGTGCTACTTTCTTCATTTCTTCCTCTAACCTCCAAACATGGGGTGTCCCAAGAATTTGTCAAGCTGCTTCTTCAGCTTTCTAGCCAGAAAGGTTTCCAGGCCGTAGACCTAAATGTTATTGACTCTCACACATTTATGTCCTGCCCGGGTCACTCCACTGAACTCCAGATCCAACAAGGTGTCCCAAGGCTTGTTTATTCCAATCACTGACTGGGAGCTTCTGATTCCAGGCCCTGCCCCACCCCACATCACATGCACACGCCAAGTTATTTCCTTCCCAGATGCTCTCATCTTACTAAATAAAACTTCCACCCACAGAGCATTTTCAGGCTTCTGTAAGTTGACCACCATATCTTAGGACTATAGAAACAGGTCCACATGCAGCCGTGGTCCCTGTAAGGAACGAGGCCGGCTGTGCTGACGCATACAGGGGGGGCCTGACCGGTCTGTGAAAATCAGGTCCCCTTACGGAGGTGGTCAGAGGAGGGAGGGGTCAACCATGGAGGTTCTACTGTGCTTCAAGGCTGTTGTTGATTCATTCCTTTCCATCATCCACCTCTTAACAATCCTCCTTCCATATCCGCAAATACATATTTAAAACTCATCTGCTTCTTTTTATCTCTACTTCTATCCCCTAGTTGAAACCATGTCTTCCCTGGATTATGGAAATAATTTAAATCTCAGCGCTTTCATTATTTCCGATCTACAATGCATTTTTCATCGAGAAATCAGAGGAATCTCTAAAACAAAACTGCAACTTAGATAATGCTATTCCCCTGCTAAGGGGTATAAATAACCTTGATTGGAAAATGTCTACACATCGAACAGACAGGGAAAAGGTAAATGCAATAGACATTTCCACTAAAGAAAGTGAGGGAATGAAGAGCATATAAGAGTTATCAGTCAACAGAAACTCTAAAATCCAGGTAATCCCATGTTGCTAGGGGTCCTTGCTTAGGAGCAGGCTCTTCCTTGATGAAGGCCCATTTCTGCTCCCTGGATGTAGTTCCCTAAAGTCTTGTTTTCTTTTCCCCTTAGAGAGTCGTCCTTTTCCAAACCCTCATAGATCATTCTTGGTACCTGTCATGGTACTCAAAATATTTTGTCATGAAACATATTCATAGGTAAACTTGCTGTGAGCAGGGACTATAATTCATCCCTATCTTCCCTACCTAGCAAGAATTTACTAATGTAGATACTCAATATCTATATGCTAAATTATTATTTTCGCAAAAAAGTCCATATATATCAAAAAGAGCTATACGTGTCTTAGAAGACCCATCCCAGGCCATGAGTTAGCACTCAGAAGAGGAAAAAGAAAACATGCCTTTTAAGTTGACATGAATAAATTAATTTAAAAAAATCTCTATACACAAAACTCTAGAATGTTGTCTCGTGTCAGTCCTGCCTACTTTAATTCAATATCAGAAAGGAGATCTCTGAGGAATAGGTATTTGTTTTATAATTAAGGTCAAGACATTGTTTTTTTGCTGTTGGCCAACATACAGACATGTACACATACACAGCCTGATGTTCAGATTATAGAGTTCATATAAAATAGACCCCTGAAATCCTCCTATATTTGTTGTGAAGAGTTCTTCTCATTACACTGCTATATGTCTATCAAATACAAGCAATTATGAGACCTCTAGTAGTAATATCAATACCTGAGTAGATGTCAAATGTTAGGGTCCTCACTCCCCATTCCTCTATTGCAGCCCTAATCCCCAATATGATGGGATTTAAAGGTGAGGTTTTTAGAAAATACTTAGAGCTGGGCAGCACCTGTGGCTCAAAGGAGTAGGGTACCAGCCCCATATGCTGGAGGTAGCGGGTTCAAATTTAGCCCCGGCCAAAAATTGCAAAAAATAAAAAAAAGAAAGAAAAGAAAATACTTAGAGTTAAGTGAGGTCATGAAGGCTGGACCCTCATAATATTAGCACTGTTAGAAGGGACTTCGGAGAACGGCAAGCCAAAAAGAGACCCTTCACTGAATACTGGCCATGCTGGTACCCTGATCTCAGACTTCTGGCCCCCAGAATTGTGAGACAATAAATTTCAGTTACTGAATTCACTTAATCCATAGTATTTTGTTATGGCAGTCCAAGCTAACATACTATACAATTTTATTTGATCTTAAGTTTAGCCGTGTGAATGGATATGACTATTGGCCTCTCAGAGATACATGGTAAATTACAGATCAGATGGATTCAGAATCTACCCAAGTTTATCCTGAATCAAGGCATCTCAACCTCAGTGTCTTTGGCAGAGGAAGGATACCTCTTTATTGTGGGGTGAGGTCCTGTGCTTCATAACCTACTTAACGGCATCCTGGCCCCCACACAGTAGATCCTAGTTGCACCCCAGTTGTGACAACCAAAAGTGTCTTGAGCATTGCCACAATCTCCCTGTGTGGGAATAGATGCTGGGTTGACAACCATCAATATAGTCTCTTTCCTGGTACCCCTCATTTGGAGAAATACCAACTTAATTTATATCTTCTTGGTCTAATTCGATACCAAGATTGTTTCATGTTCCAATCTATAAAATTTGTGACCAAAGGAAAAAAGAAAAGTAAATAAATGAAATGACTAAACTCTCTGACAGTTTTGAGCAGTCACTATGTCAATGGAAGTGGCAATTTTGAAACAATACCCTTTATAATTCAATTTCTTTCCATCTGAGCCAGCAAATCCATAGGTGCCCCAATGGCCCTGTCTTTGTTGGTGGCACACTTCCAAACTCAAAGAAATCCATATGTCACTGTTATGCCATGCCTCATCACCAGTGCCCTTAAGCAATGTAAAATTCAGATCAGTGACATTTTGTGACAGTTCCTAAAATGTCTTATTTCATATATTTTAAAAAATAATTCAGTCACAGTAGAATCAAAGTTAGCAAATAATTTTATAGAAGCTGTTGCTAATTCTTAAAACTATGACAACTTGCATTATATGCATTATTTTGGCTATTTAAAAAATAAAATACATACGATTATAGATATTTTTGTCGATTTTACATTTAGGAAAAGTCAAATATAAAGTCAAATTTGCCATTGAACATTACAGATTCTTCTGAAACTGTAAAACTCTGCTAGATCAAATGCTTACTTTTGTTTTGAGGGGGTGGGCAGAGTCTCAGTTGCCCAGGCCTGCTGAGGTATCAGCCTAGCTCACAGCAACCTCAAATTCCTAGCCTCAAGCGATCCTCCTGCCTCAGCCTTCTGGGTAGCTGGAACTACAGGCACCTGCTACAACACCCATTTAATTTTTCTATTTTTGGAAACCAGCTCTTGCTCAGGCTGGTCTCAAACTTCTGTCTTAGCCTCCCAGAGTGCTGGGATTACAGACACGCCATGTCTAGCCTTAAATGTTTATCTTCTTGATATGGACAATATTTTACTTGAGATTTGATCAGATTAGATAAAACTAAGCCTTCAACAGAGCCATCTATGTTTAGTCATACATTATTAACACATTATTAGTGATTCTGTCACCAAGAACTCCATGAATCCTTGGAAAAGCGAAGGACTGAGAGACTTACATAAAACTGAGAAACTTCAGTTTCACATCACATAGTTTCCAACACACACTAGAAGAGCAATTTCTGAATTTAAGAGCAGTGCCAAGATTCTGAACGTGTTTCATCTTGCCCTTCAAGTCTGCCTGCTGGTCAGTTGAAGAGTTATTAGAATTTACTCCCCTGAAGGACAATACTCTAATTGCCAGACAAAAATGCCCAATTTTTATTTTATTTTTTTGCAGTTTTTGGCCAGGGCTGGGTTTGAACCCACCACCTCTGGCACATGGGGCCGGCGCCCTACCCCTATGAGCCACAGGTGCCACCCAAAATATACCCAATTTTGTTCTCAGTGGCCACAGAGGGACCATAAGGGACAAACTCTGGACCAGATATAAAGATAAAAATAATGAATGAATAATGAATATGGGGAGCTGACTGTGGGGGGTATAACCTGGGGATTTTACTATCCTATTGCTATTCTTCTTAATGTTTTCACGCAACTATACAACATAGCATTAGTAGTACAGTGCTGTGTCGTTTCTTGATTGACTGGTAACTGGGAATTGGTCCTGTGATTACAGAGGCCAGGAAGTCCTATGATCTGCTGCCTGCAGGCTGGACAATCAGGAAAGTCGGGAAGGGCAGCGGTGTGTGACCCAGTCTGAGGCCAAATGCGTGAGAACAAGGGGAGATGACAGGAGTCCTGGTCTGAGTCTGAAGGTCCAACAATCAGGAGCCCTGATGTCTTAGGGCAGAAGAAAATGGGTGCCCGGTTCAAACAAACACAGCAAATTGTCTCCTCTTCTGCCTTCTTGCTCTATTCAAGCCCTCAACAGAGCAGATGGTGCCAGCCCAACTGGTGAGGGAAATCTTCCTTACTCAGCCCATAGGTCTAAGTGCTAATCTTTCCAGAAACACCCTCAGGGACACCCTGAGAAATAATGTTTTACCAGCTAGTTGGGCATCCCTTGGCCAGTCAAGTTAAAACCTAAAATTAACCATCTCAAATAGGGATGCCATAAGTTTTGAAACTATTTTCCTTTTGGTAGACAGGTGGTTTATAACCTATAGCCTCCACCTGCAGAGATACCCAGACGTGAGGTCTTGTACCCACCTCCCTGCACTGCCCTGTGACCTCCACCTGCAGAGATGCCCAGACGTGAGCTCTTGTACCCACCTCACCTGCACTGTCCTGTGGCCTCCACCTGCAGAGATGCCCAGACATGAGCTCTTGTACCCACCTCCCCTGCACTGCCCTGTGGCCTCCACCTGCAGAGATGCCGAGAGGTGAGCTCTTCTACCCACCTCCCTGCACTGCCCTGTGACCTCCACCTGCAGAGATGCCGAGAGGTGAGCTCTTCTACCCACCTCCCCTGCACTGCCCTTGCTATTATTTCCCCTCTGGCTGTCCCCAGTGGCCTCCTCACTGGTCTGCTGGTTTGGGTCCCTACCATCTATTACCTGCTCCACAGCCAGAGTGACCCGATTAAAGCATAAGTCAGACCAGGTCTCTGCTCCGTTCAAAGCCTTCCTGTCTTTTCCCACTTCACTCCAGCTAAAACCCAAGATCATCACAGTGGCCAAACCACCCCTGCCCTTCCCGTTCACTTCTCTGACCTCACCTGACTCCTCCCTCGCCCCCGGTTTACTCTGTTCCAGCCTCTCAGGCTTCCCTGCTATTCCTTCAATAGGAATAGGCCACCACCCTGCCGCAGGGCCTTTGCATTTGCTCTTTCCTTTGCCTGGCTCACTGTTCCCTCAGACGTCCACGTGGCTCCTTCTCTTATCTCCTGGCCTTTACTCAAATGTCAACTTTCAGTAAGGCCTTTCCTGACAACCGTATTTAAAGTCATTGTCTACTCTCTGCCAATCCCTCCGATTCTCCCTCGAGATTTAATATTTGCTCTTAATTCTTTACCCTGCTTACTCTTTCTCAATAAGAACAAAAGCCCTGCATAGCAAAGAAAAAGAAATTTAAATGTTTATTTATAGTGGATTCTCAAGGCCTTGAGCATAGTTAATAATCAAAAAATATGTACAGATAATATGGCGATAAGAACATCCTTAACATTATCTTATTAGACTCAATTTAAAAAAAAAAAAAAAGTAGAATAGATTCTTAGAAAAGGAATTATCACGGCAAAATGTAAATAGTTAGAAGTTTATAGACTATTAAGACTACAAATAGTCAATGCCAGAGATATCTGAAATACTTAAAAACAGAAGGAACAGGGCAGTTCCTGTGGTGGAAAGGAGTAGGGCACCAGCCCCATATGCCGGAGGTGGCGGGTTCAAACCCAGCACTGGCCAAAAAAACTGCAGGAAAAAAAAAAAAACAGAATGAACAGGAGAAATTTCCTTTGAGGTAGAAAATTTAAAGAGCAGTTGTTGGTAAGGGGCCCAAACTGTCCTCAGCTTCAGCAAGGGCATCAGATGATGCAGTGGGATTCTTGTCATGGTTACAGCACTGATAAATGTAACAATCCAACTCATCTCTGGTATTTATTTCCTTCAATTTACTCATGAGAGGACTGAGCCAAAAAAAATAAGCCTGAAAAAATCAAGTAGTTAAAAAAAAAAAAAAAGCGTAAGCAATGAAGGGAACAGAGGTCTGCCCGGTCCTGAATCCAATGCTGTCACAGCCCAGTGCTGCTGTAATTTTTGACCGTTAAACATTTGCAGAGGTTCCAACAGAAAGTCTTCGTGGGTGTGGGTCTGAGTGCCACGCTCATCAGCTCCTGTTTACATGTCTGTGCTGTCAAGTTGAGAAAAACAGTCAACCCATCAAACCATTCATTTCAAACCAAACTCAGTGTCAAACACAGGGCTCTGCAATTAAATATAATTAGGAGGAACTCAAGTCCAAGCCATGCCTGCAATTCCAAAGTCAGGCTCATCAAATGTCATTGCATTTGTCAGTGTAATTACATGACGAAAGTTGTTTCAGGTCTGTGACCAAAGCATACCCGCACTGGCAGACTCATCCACACTGGCAGACACACACACACACCCTGCAGGCGTACACACACACACACACACACCGCAGGCGTACACTGTCTGCTCTTTCTAAATTTGTCAGGTGGTCTACAGACTTGTCTCTCTCTCCAGAGCCCTTCTTGTGAGTACTCAAAGAAAGCTATTATAATAACATCTTCTGCAGGAGTTAGTACTTTTTGCTACTTCTCTGTTGGGAATTTTCCAAAGTTGTACATGTCATTTATATTATTTGGATATTTTAATGCACAGACTGGAGACCCCAAAATCCAAAGTTGACCCTATGACCAGAAACATCCTTGTGAAACATCCTTGCATATGTAGGCATTTAATAAATGAGAAAAAAAAATCATCTTAAAATCTAGACTACCAAAGATGCAATATAGAAGAGCCTTCTTTCATTCAATGGTGAAGAGGTAAGTGTGCCTCCAGACAATATGCCGTATTATCATAAGAATTATTTTGAGCAGAAATCCATGGACAACAGCAGATGCAGAAAGGAAGTTCTATACCCTCCCTGTATTTGCCTACAGGCTGGGCACAAATTTCCCTTTGTGAAAGTGTCACCTGCCCCCTCATATCAGTAAGGACACAAGAACGTTCATCATCAGAGAAGATTCTAGACTCTTATCAGCCCAAAGATAGCACCCAGAGAAATCTGCAGTACAAACCTTACCAAAACCACCCATATTTCTCATTACTTTTCCCATAAACTTACCTTTCCTTGATTTTTCATGCCTAGAAACACCTTCTTTGTCTTATTATTTCTCTACAAATGTATCACTCTTTGTTAAAATGGTATATAATCCTCCAGGTCTGTGTGCTTCTTTGAGGTTTTTTTATTTGATTTCTGTGACCCCACCCCCCCATATACATGTGAAACAAAACTTTTCTCCTGTCATTCTGTCTTGTTTGAATTTTTAGGATCTCAGCCACAGACTATGACAGAGAGAATTCTATGAGAGACTCTCAGACTATTCTATGAGAGAATAGAGGAAGAGTTGTAACGTTTTCTTTCCTCCTCTGGAACAGATATTTACTCTGTCCTGATATATATGCCAGTCACCTTTTTAGGCATAAGACTTACCAAGTGGATTTTGGAAATTCAGGTCAAGTTGGCCACTCACTACTTGTGGGAATTTAACCAACTTCCTTGATCAACTTGATCACTTCCTGACAAAATTATCTTGTCTCTTAATGTTCTCATCTTTAACTATTTCTTTGCACAAGTTTGTGTGAGGATTAATTATTCTAATTATTATTAATACACATTTCTTAGAAGCACATACAGTAGTCACTATCTTGAGGGGTTTGGAGGCTTTATCTTTTTAATGCTTACAACAATCTTGTGAAATAGATACTTTTTAACCTATAAAATGGAAACATAATAGTAAGATGCAAAAAAAAGTAAGTTGCTCAGACTCAAACAGCTAGGAGATAATAGGGGTAAAAGAGAAACTCCAGACTCCGAATTTCCCCTCATCTTGTTCTATTCTCCTTATTCCCACAGTGACTGTGCTTAATAAATTAATAAAGCTCTGATTATTACTATTATTATTATTATTCTTTAGACTTCACTTTCTCTGCCTCCCTTGAGAGAGGTAGAGAGTTAGTTTTATGGATTTAATACAAAACTTCCCATAAATGCACTAGGCCCTTCCTATTTTTAGTGTAATCTGGGTTAATGGGGGTCTTTGTTACTAGTCCGTGCATTTGAGTTTTTGAAAACAACTCATTAAATACATTCATAACCGGGATATTTGCCTGGGGCATTTTCATCAGCCACTTCCTGAACCTGCAGCCCAGCCAAGCATTCCAGGAAAAGTATCAGGTTCCAGGCTCCTGAAAATGATGCTGTTACCAAATTCTGATACCCCCAAACAGCCACCTGAGTTAACCCTTTTTCAAACACTAGAAATAATTTTATAAATAATTTATCCTCAAGATTTGTTGACTCTGATAGAATCTGAAATAAATTACACAGTTTAA